>JAQQSU010016779.1:0-10856 GCA_028627135.1 Pseudochirops cupreus | reverse complement strand
GGTTTGAGCCCTGAAACGTCATAAGGTCGACCAGTGGTCAGATTTGAGGTCAAGTTAAATGAGATGCACCCATCCTGATTTCCTGATTTGCAAGTGGATGGGTTTGGTTTGCTAGGACAAAAGGAGGTAGTACCTTGAATGAAGAGTTAATGGTTTGAGAGGAAATACCTCTAGGCTGGGGCAGGGAAAGCTGGGGGAAGGGGAGAAACAGTTAAGAAATGTGGCTTTTACAGCTTAACACAAAACTGAATGAATAAAATCATAAAGTTACCGCCAAAATATATTACATAGGCCATTCAGCACCTCTTCAAGGCCACATGTAGCCTTCTAGTTCCTCAAGTGTAGTCCTTTGACTGAATCCAAGAATTCAAATTTTGCATTCAGTCCAAAGGCCCCCATACTGGTTTAGGTATTAAAACTTTATTTGTCTCATAAAAGGAATTTTAAAGTATTTGAAAATATTGAAAATTTATTAATAATAAATAATAATAATTAATAATACTTTAAAAGTTTGATAGAATTCTGTAAATCCATCAGGACCAGGAAATTTTTTTTATTTGAGAGTTCATTTACATGTGTGGGGTACAGGGACCCCAAAAACCCCCTTCAGAAGAAAAATAAAAAGTCAAATGTATCTTGAAGAAGGAAGAAGTTTTATTCTCTTTCCCTGCAGGAAGAGGGTGGTCCTCTCCATGGCAGGGATCAAGGAGAGGAGACATATTACAAAAGACAGAATAAGAATTTATAGCCTAATTCAGTCAAGCCCCTTCCCCCTGGCTGTCCCTTCTCCCATTGTCTGGGAGGTGGGATAGGAAGCCAAGGTATCATCCATGTCCTTATTTGGTAAATGCCAGAGCAAGGGAGGGGAAAAGGTCACAAGCAAGGGTGGAGGTCAAAAACTCCTGAAAGGGGCCTAATGCTGATGACAACAAGGGAAGGGGGAAAGGGTTGTAGGTTGTGTAAACCCAGGACTCAGATCTGTCCAGTCTTACAAAAGTCTGTCTCTGGTTTCCAAATAGTTTCTCTCCCTTCTCATTCTGAGGTGTCTTCACAGAGGGTGCAGAGAGTGTGCCCCCTCAACAGCTAATTTTATTTCGTTTTCTGAAATTGTATTACTCAGTAGCTCTAATGGTCTTAAGCTGGTATTAGGTTACGGATTTTATATTTTTTGGAGGTTGTCTTTAATTTATTTTTGTGTTCTAAGTTTTGTTAACTGCATGTAGTTCCAACATTTCTTTTTTATTCTGGGTTTTGCAATTGTGATGTCACTTATTTTTTCACTGATTTTTAAAAATTTAGTTTGTGGTGGCACAATGGATAGAGCACTGGGCCTGCAGTCAGGAAGACCTCAGTTCAAATGAGGCCTCAGACACTTACTAGCTGTGTGAACCTGGGCAAGTGCCTTAACCCTATTTGACTCAGGTTCTTCATCCGTAAAATGAGCTGGAGAAGGAAATGGCAAACCACTCCAATATCTTTGCCAAGAAAACACCAGATGGGGCCATGATGGATTTTGCACACCTGAAACAACTGAAAAACAACAAAATTCACGAATTTTGTTAGTCTTTTCAATGAACTAACTTTTAATTTTATTGGTTAGTTCTATAGTTCACAGTGTTAAAGCTGCAAGTTGGAATTAATTCAACAAGTGAAGAAAGAAAAGATCAGGCAATAAAGACTCAAACTTGTGGAATGTTCATAATTAGGGAACTCCAGGAAGATTAGCCAACAAAAAAAGATTGGAAAGGAGCAGTGTTCCAACCCTGTTTAGCTATCTTTGGAATGCATGCCTGTGCCACAGGTCCTATAATCTGTCAGATAACCTTACTAATCTTGTAAAATAGTAGTCCTTGAAAGCCTAGGAGCAAACTGAAAAAACAAAGAAGAAAACAAGATTTTAGACTAACTGGAAAGATGCTGCTATATGATGTGATTGATTTATGGCATGCAGTACCTTGACTGAACCAGAAAGGAAGAAACATGATAGGATCACGAATGATAGGCCAAACCTCAGGGTGACCTTTAAAAACCAATTCACTGAATTTAGGGAAAACAAAACAAAACTTCAAGAGGAGTTCAACTCACAAGAGGACTGTTAAAAGATGCCTGGAGCTGGAGAATGGCTGTTTCAAAAGTCCTGAGAGCTGGGAGGGCAGAAATGTGAGGATGAGCTTCTACCAACAAAGGTGTCAAGAGTTCACAGGGGAGGTTGCTCCAGGCAAAGAGGTACAGAGTGTGTTGGAGCAGAAACTGTGTGGCTGAAGCCCCATCTCATCCTACTACGTACCCAAGGCTGTAATCTTAATATCACCTTTCTCCCCTAGATATCCTTCTTGGGAGCCAACAGCCCCATATCTCTGAGTATGGGGAAAGTCTGTTGTTTCAAACTTTCTCTTTATGAAGAGTGTTAATCACTAGTATGGCTAGTTGGAATGTATTTAGGAATAAAATTTGGAGGCAACTGAGGGAGAATTACCTTCTCCTCTCCCCCCAACCAATGAAAAGGAGATAGATCTATCAATGAAGGGTTTTTTTTTTGGGAGGGGTCAAAATTTCTTTTTCTGACTAGGGTGCTCAGAGTTGACAAAAAACTAAAGAAAATTGTATATTGTTCCACCTTCTTTCCTAGAGTAAATAAGAAGCATTTATACTAGAAAACCTGTTTGGGTAAAATGTCAGCACATGATTAAATAGCTATCATTTGCATAACACTTCAAGGTTTACCATGAGCTTTACAGACATTTTCTCATTTTCTGATTGTCACAGCAGTTTATTAGCTGTGTGCTATTATTCTCATTTTACACATGAGAGAACTGAGGCTAAGAGAAGTTAAGGGACTTGCCCCCAGCCAATCAGGGCCTGAGGTTGGATTAGGAGTCAGGTTCTTTCAGTCCAGTGCTTTATCCTCACTGTCACCTACCTACTCTCATGGTAAAGGAAGAATAAAACAAGGATGGTTGAACAAATCTGATCACTGCATTTTTCCCTTAATCTAGCCATGGTTTACTGCCCAGTTATTCCGTACTGCTAGAAAAATTGACTTAGATATATATCCCACTAAAACTTCATATTCTAAAAACATGCTGTTTGTAGTTGTGAGAGATAACTTGCAGTGAAGTTTCCCCATTCTGAAGTATCAAATCTAGGATGGCTTCAGTATCCACTAGGCCTAAGTTTGGAAGTCACCTGACCTTATAGGAATCTGGGACTTAGAGCAATGGAGACCCTCCCCGGGGCCACCTCAGCACAAGATATGCCAAATAAGGACAAAATTGCTTTCCTGGCCTTGCATAGGACACCCACATGTTTCCGTGTTCTTTGTCTCTGAGATAGATTCCTGAGTTTAGATTATGAGCCCGCCTCCACACCAATGGGAGTGAAGGCCAGTTGGGAGTTGGGGTTTCTGCATTAGGGAGTATATAATCATGGGCTTGCTTCCACATGTGGCTCTTCCTGGAAGATGCCATTTGAGCGACAGGGGCAGAGTCCTTTCTCATGAGAAAGAGTAAAGACCTTTTCTGATCTCCGAGTCAGACTCTGAACTCTTCCATCTCACACAGAATTACATAAGCAATAAAACCAAGAATGTGTGGCCTTACACAAATCAAGGAAGAGGAGAAATTCTAGAAGGAAAAATCAATTTGTTGCAGCAAAGTAATAATGTTTGTGCGTCCGGGCATTTTTCAGTTGTGTCTGACCCTTCATGACCTCATTTAGTGTTTTCTTAGCAAAGATACTGGAGTGCTTCGCCATTTCCTTTTCCAACTCATTTTACAGATGAGGAAACTGAGGCAAATGGGGTTAAGTGACTTGCCCAAGGTCACACAGCTATTAAGTGTTTGCAGCTGGATTTGAACTCATGAAGATGAGTCTTTCTGACTCCAGGCCTGCAGTTCATTGCATCAGCTAGCTAATAATAATAAAAGCTAACATTTTTATAATGCTTACTATGTGCCAGGCACTGTCCTAAGCACTTATTAATTAATATCTCATTTGATTCTTACAATGATCCTTGGAGGTAGGTCCTATTATTATCCCCTTTTTACAGATGAGGAAACTGAGGCAGACAGGCATTAAGAGACTTGAATTGAGGTCTTCCTGACTCCTGATTCAGAACTCTATTCATTACAGCACCTAGCCGCCCTAAGAGAAAGAAGACTGAGAAAAAGTAATGGGATTTGGCACTGGATCACTAGAGAACCACCAAAGTGCAAATTCAAGCCAAACTGAAGGGTGCTGAGGAGGGGAAGAAGGAGTATGTTATAAAGAAGCAGTGTCAAGGTACTCTGGATTAAAGTCCTGCTTCTGAATATTACTAGCTGTTTTACCCTGAGCAAATCACGGAATCTCTACATGTCTCAGGTAATTGCCAGGGACTTATTTGCAATCAGAAATAGGTTTCAATCTCTGTTGTTGATGTTTTCCAGTGCCACAGCAAGCCTCAGACTTTTGCATATTCACATAAGGAAGTAAGTGATTGTAGTAGGAATGCATCTGTATGCACTGATTTATGTAGATGTAGTCTGCTCCATTTAAATGTAATCTCTTTGAAGTCAAGGACTGCTTTGGCTCTTCCTTTTTATCCCCAGCATAACACAGTCCCCGGCACATAGTTAGCTCTTAATAGATGAAATTGGGTTTGATAGATTGATTAGGGGTTTGTCAGTGAAAGTATAGTAGCTGAGGTGGCTAGGTGGCACAGTGAATAGAGCCCTAGCCCTGGAGTCAGGAGGACCTGAATTCAAATCTGGTTTCAGATACTTAGCACAAAACTACTCATGTGACCTTGGACAAGCCACTTAACCCCAATTGCCCTACCTTCCACCTCCAAAAAAAAAAAGCAAAAAAAAAAAAAGAAAGTATAGTAGCTAAATGGGGTAGTAGGATCATAGTAAGTACCACTCCTTGTTGGAGAAAAAAGTATATATATATATATATATATATATATATATATATATATATGTCTTAAACATTCCCAACAATTCCTCAGGATTGATATCAGACAGATACTTGTTGATTACCTGAAGGTAAAATATTGCCTACTGCTGAGGAGGGCACTCAGAAAAAAATCATTTCTATGACCTCTAACTGATTAATCTTCCCATAGAGCATGCTTTTTGTCACATCTATTCACACATGCACCTGTATACTTACCTTGCGTTGATCTCCTAACCAAACTAGCCAAAACACTAGAAAAAACCAGTTCCTAGCTTAGGTAATGCTGTGAAGTTCCAAATCACAAGTCCTTTTCAAAGAGGCGAGCAGTAACAATGTTGCCTCAGTCACTGAGGAGGAAGGAGCACCTTTCACTAGCACTCGAGGTGTCTAAGATCCAGATGGGAAATGGTGTTGATAAATTTCTTTAATTGTCTACCTCATAATGGAACAAAGCTCATCAGATGAGATCACGTGATGGATATTACTCTTGCTTTGCAAAACCAGAAAATCAAATTCAAAGAAAAGGATGAACTCTCTAGAAATCTACATAATTGTATTCAGTGGACTAATAAGGATAATTGGTTCCCTGATACTGATCGCCTTGAGAGCTACCTGACGCTGTTGCATGAAGATAGTAGAGTAGTAATTATTGAATGGCCAGGAGATTCATCAGAGGCAGTTTGCTGTTAGCATCTGCGCTGACTTTGCCTGAAATAGTGTGCAAGATGAAAAAATTTGGAGTCTGAATCTGAGATCAGAAAAGGTCTTTATTCTTTCTCATGAGAAAGGGCACTGCCTCTGTCTCTCAAACAGCTTCTGCCAGGGAGTGCAAAATGTGGAAGCTTGTGGACTTCTCTTGTCCTGATCCTAACTCCATCTCTAACGCCTGTCCTACCTCACCATTTTGGCTGGTGAAGAGAGCTCACTGTCCTGGGCTGCTCAGTGACCAGCACTAAGCATGATCAGAGATGTGAATAAGAAATGACCAGATCATGTGGGTAGTTCAAGGAAGAACCATGAATTCCATTTAATGATTCTTTGAACAAGGTTTTTATAGAACAGGCAGACAAAGATTCAGGTTCTCTTATCAATAAGCTTAGTTTGTCATATCCTGGAATATTGTTGTTATTATCATAGTCTTATCATTATGATAGTCTGTCACATCCTGGAAGTAGCTTAGAGAAGATCAGGCTTTGTTATCAAGGTGCCAGGAAGTCATGGGAAAAGTCAGTTAACTCTTATCAAAATGTATCACATACAAACGATGCTTCTGAGAGCAGGCTTCAAAGCCGGAAGCCAAAGCCACGGTCTCAAAGACATCTGCATAGAAACTGACCCCCAAGAATATTTGACCTACAACAGCTCAAAGTCTTTCTAGTGCAAAGCAGTTTCAGTCCTTCATCATGTATTTCCTTACACCAAATTTGGAAGTGCCCAATCAGAAGTGGACAAGTATGGTTTTCTTTCAAATTACCTCATTTCTAAGAAATCATGAGTTACTTCCGAGACTGAACTGGTGTACAAAGTATGGAGAAGAGAGAGGAATGTAACAGGGAGTTAAAAGAAATGAGGAAACTTCACTGTGAGTCATCTCTCACACTAGGATGGCACAGAACCATCAAAAGATCTGGGTTTGTATTCTGACTCTACTGCTTACTATGATCTTGTACCAGTTTTGTTTCTTTTCTGAACCTCAGTCTTCCTTTTTCTAAAATTAGGGTGTTAGACTACATGAAATCTTAGTTCACTTCCAGCTCTGACATTCTCTGATCCTTTTAATACTTAGAAACTGAATTTGCCTTTTACCTTGCATTGTTTTATAATACTGTCCAATATGAACACAGATCAGGAGTGCATTCTTCCACACTAAAAGGAAGATTGGAGAGAGATTGTAGCAACATGCTTTATAACACATAATGTAAGATAGAGAATTAGGCATAATACATATTCTATTTCTTTTAATCCTTCAAAGTGGATTAGATCTCATAATACCAAATGATATCTCAAAATCAAATAGATTTTTTTCTTTGCCAATTCCTTTGGCATAATTTTTCATCATTAACTCACATTGTCCCACTGTTCAAGAGCTTAACATCAAAAACTATTTATTGAATTTCTTTTTATTCCACTTTTGCTAAGTTTATTTTACTAAGCTCATCTTGTCTTTTGTAGAAATTGATTTTTTTTCTTAAATGACAATTTCATACTTCATTCATTCACTCATTCTTTATTTCAAATATTTACTGAACTCCTGTTATGTGTGG
The DNA here is from genome assembly GCA_028627135.1 of Pseudochirops cupreus. Lineage (NCBI taxonomy): Eukaryota > Metazoa > Chordata > Mammalia > Diprotodontia > Pseudocheiridae > Pseudochirops > Pseudochirops cupreus. The sequence goes on along the minus strand of JAQQSU010016779.1, from coordinate 3,654 downwards.
GTCACTGAAATAGAAGGAGATGAAGGTGTGGATAAGCCATGGTCTCTGCCCTGAAGGAGCTTACTCACTAGTAGTTTTTTTTCTTTTTAAAAAGAGGTTAACTCTCTTATATTATTACCATTTTTTCTACATTTTTGAATATAGATTCTCCCTAAATATCCATAGTATATAGGCAGATTTCAACAACCATAGAAGCATGATATAAATTATATTTCTTCCAAAACATATTTCTTAAAATATCATATATAGAACTATGCAATTCATCTATTTTCGACATTGTTAATTCTTTCTAAACAATCTTGAGATTGTAGGTTTGGAGTGACCACAAGAGCACTTAAAGAGCATCTAATCCTAATTCCTCATTTTGCAGCTGAAGGAGCAGAGGCCTAAAGAGCTGAAGTGACTTACTGAATACCACAGACCTTGAAATCTAACATATTTAATGGAATAACTTAATTTTATGTATAGTTTTAATGTTTACAAAGTGCTTTACTCACAAAAACCTTGTGATGTGAGGTAGGTGGTTTTGTTTTGTTTTTTGGAGGGGCAAATGCAGGGCAATTGGGGTTAAGTGATTTGCCCAAAGTCACATGGTTAGTTTTGTGTTAAGTGTCTGAGGCTGGATTTGAACTCAGGTACTCCTGACTCTGGTGCTTTATTCACTGCGCCACCTAGCCAGCCCTTGTCTGACTCTTTTTGACCTAGTTTGTGGTTTTCTTGGCAAAAATACTGGAGCAGTTTGCCATTCTTGCAAATGAGGAAACTGAGGCAAACAGGATTAAGTGACTTGTGCAGTGTCACACAGCTAGTAAGTGTCTGAGGCCAGATTTGAACTCAGGAAGATAAGTCTCCCTGACTCCAAGGTCCAGTGTTCTATCTGCTGTGTCATCTTGCTGCCCCAAAGATAGGTGGTACTAATATAATTTTAATTTTGCAAATGCACAAACGGAGGGTTAATGCATAATTGTCACACACCTAGTGGAAGTATAGGAGCTATGGATTCAGATTCTTAGCCTTCCAGGTCCAGTGTTCTTGATACCACAACATGCTGCCCCTACAGTACTGACAAACAGCTAGGTTATTACTATTTTGCTTTGTTTTGGAGGGGGGAAGGCAAGGCAATTGGGTTAAGTGACTTGCCCAAGGTCACACAGCTAGTAAGTGTATAAAATGTCTGAGATCAGGTTCTCTTGACTCTAGGGCTGGTGCTCTGTTCACTGTACCACCTACTGCCCCAAGGTTATCATTATTTAGGACTGTATTATGATGCGACAACATTAATATGTGTCAATAGTTCTCCTTTTGATCCACTGAATTTTCATGAACTATCTTTAGACAATTTCATTGATGTGGAGAGATTGAAGAATTCACATGAATGCTCTAGAAATGTACATATCCATCATAATAGTATACTGGCTTACCTCTAAAATATGATCCTTTCTAGAATAAAATTTTGTATAACTGGAGCAGCTAGGTAGCACAGTGAATAGAGCACTGGGCCCTGTAGTCAGAAGGACCTGAGTTCAGATTTGGCCTCAGACATGTAACTAGCTGTGTGACCTTGAACAAAGATACTTAACCCCAATTGCCTTGCCTTCCCCTTTTAGCCCCTCCAAAATAAAATCCTACCCTTAAAAAAATTTTTTTTTGTATAATGTAGGTTTTTCATGGATTCTAAGAGAACAATAACTTTTTAAAATTCTGGAAGTTTTTATATTATTATTATTAGAATAAGCTTTTTTTCCAGAGAGGTTTCATGTTAATACAACTTCATGACAGTCTTTTTATGTGGACATGGACCTTAAAACAAGGTTATCACATATGAAAATCATAGTATTATCAGATCTGGAAGAGACCTTAGATCATCTAAAGTCTACTTCTATCTATTTCTTCTTCCTCCCTTTCACCTGTCAGTCTGTCTGTCTATCTGTCTGTCTCTCTTTTGTCTCTGTCTCTCTCATAGATGCCAGCTATTTTTTCTTCTAATTTACCATTCAGAAATAATAACACATACAAAGTTATGATCAACAAAATATTTATTTAAGCCAACAATGTTACAGATTGAAACAGAAAATGTAAATGAACTTTAAGGAACAGGAAAACTTTGCAATTAATTTCTGCCCTTTCATCAGAGAGGAGAGATAGAGCTGTGTGGGATACAGAGATTCCTATCTAAATCAATTACTTGGAGACGTTTCAAGGTGAAAGTAGAGAAAGGTCTCTTTATTAGAATCCCATGAGAAGCAGGCAGTCCAACCACTGAAATGTCCAGAGGAGGGAGGCTGCTGGACAAAAGCAAAAGGGTTAATTATGCTAGCCAGGTGAGCAGGGGTGGAGTTTGAGAGGGGTTAGGGAGGAGTTTGGGAGTGATCAGTGCTTAAAGGGACATGCACTTTTTATATTAACTGCGCAGGCGTATTGCCTATAATTCACCAGGAGAAAGCTGAGGGGAGAGGAGGGAGAGGTGTGGTTTTTGCCTTAACACATCACTAGGTAATTTCTGGTCAAGGATGAATGATATAGGTCTAATATGGCTTGTTGGGAGGATAAGCTTTGGTTGTTTTAGGAGGTGCTAAGTTTGGAGGCCAGACTGATTAGGGATTCGGGAGGTACTATCTTAGGGGGAAGTTATCTTTTCAATAATGTTGTTCAAGGTTTCTGGGTACAGCTGGCCACTAAGAACGAAGAAGTTATGTATTTCTTTAAAAATACTTGGGTGAAGTATTCATGGGAAACTATCTAGGCAGGCTGCTATTCAGGAAAAAGACTCTTAGGCTGGGGGCAGGGGAGAGGCAGAGTTAATGCCTTTATGGCTGAAGGAAAGTGTGACTTTTACAGCTTAATTGCACAGGCTTGTTACAAACTGATATGTTACATACATAGGTACCCAAACACAAGTAAGATTTTACAAACTGAGGTTACAGACAAAAGCATCCCAGACCTCATCATTCCACTTAGAAGAGACAAAAATTCATTTGGGGACAAGGGACAAAGGCCTCAACTTCCCGAGCTGCTTCATGCTGAGAAAAGGTCATAGAGCTGTCCCTGCCTCACAGGGGTCCATCAGTCAAGGGGGTGCGGGGGCTGCGGCCAATGTCTGGAACTTAGCAGACACCAGATCCAAAGGGTGTTGGATAATGACTTCGGGTAGTGGTTGGTTTCAGCCTGAGCCGTCATCTGCAAGTGGAGGGTGCTGAGCTTAGAAGATACACAAATCTAGCAAAGAGAGTAAAAAAGAGCCTAAAGAAGTAGGAAAATGACCAGAAGTAGAGTGAGTATGGGCTAGTATAATCCATTACTCAGACTATTTCACTGTCCTTTATATTTCTACATACTACATAGACTAGGTACCCCATAAGATATTCTTCACTAACATAACTGTAGGCCTTAAACAAAAGAGGTTTCTGACTTAAGCCTCACAACTGAATAGCAGACATACATTCCTGTTTCACAAAGCTTGTCTATCCTCTAATTATATTCACTTTGGAAGAAAGAGATACTTCAGAAATTGAATCTTTTACATATACACTCAGTTACAAATGTTAACTTTTGCTTAGTTCATGGAATAGCTACCAATTCATATTGAATCAGTAAGAAGATATTCTGTTTTACAACTTATTACATCAATTTAGCAATAATCAATTGCAAACTTTG
>JAQQSU010016778.1:0-10857 GCA_028627135.1 Pseudochirops cupreus | reverse complement strand
TTTTTTTTTTAATGGAGTGTTTACAGTACCTTATTGTAAAATTTGGGATCAGTATTTGTTCATAGGCTCTGTGTCATCAGCTGGACTTTATGTGTTGCCTGTGATTTCTGCAAAACTCCCCAAATTTTCCCATTTAACTTCTTATACCAAACTGTGATATATCAAAACCATGATAGGGAAGGTCACAATGTGAAAGGAATAACTGTATATTCTCCTTTACTTCAGATTCTTAGAGAGAAGTTGGATGTCCATTTGTCAGAGATATTATAGAGGGAATTCTTGCCTAGGTATGGACAAGTAGGACAAAGTGACCTTCCAACCCTGAGATTTTGTAATTCTGAGAAAGAATATTGCTTTTATCCTGGGAAAGACAGGGATGCTGCTGTCGAGGACCATGCTTTTCCCTGTGTGCACGATATTCCTATCCATGAGCAGGAAAGAGAGGGGTATGATTTAATGGGTTCCAGGAAGATCCACAATCCTCTTCAAAATAAACATATATGTGTATATATGTGTATGTGCACATATATACACACATATCCCCAAATTGCCTCAAATTGACTATATCCTGCTTGAAATATTACAAGAGATAGCATCATTTAAGTTAAGAAATCATAGATCATAGGTTATAGAAATCATAGGATTGAATTATAGGATTAAAAGTTAGGTATGATTTTATCTAATCTCTTATTTTTTGGGTGAGAAAACTGGTTGACACTGGTAATAAGTGGCAAAACTAGGGTTGGAATCCCCAACTTCTGGGCCCTATTCGGAACTCTTTCCACTGTATCGAGGTATTTCTACTTGTCTGCTTTTAAACTACAGATACTTCTAAGAAGTTAAGGGAAGGATTGATGAGTTATTTATACCTCAGTGTAAGTTAATTTAATCTGATTCATTTCCTCTAATACATAACTGAGGTCAATGGAATAATTTTAGAACAAGGAGAGCAGTTGGCAGGAAGTAAGAGCTGAGGTTGATGGCTACATTTGATTTCTTTTGGAGAGTCAGAGAACAAATGGCATGTGGATACTGGATATCTTGGGGAAAGGGAGCAGAAGTAAGACTAAGGAGATAAGAAATATTTTGGAAATGTAGTTATGCTTAAGTGTTCATGATCAACAATTATAGTGTGTTATTTCACCCAGAGATAATTTTACATTTTATCTGGGCTTTCCTAAGAAGAACTGTCTTTACTAAGATGAACAAATTTCTAATGTTAGAATTTCAGGTTTTGTAACACACTCGAGAGGAAGATATTTTTAGTCAGTCATCCTCATTCACTGTGTTGAGCAGACAGAAACCTCTGTATGTGGCTGTGGTCTTGGTAAGCTGAAGAGCCACTTTGTAGTAAGAATCATCCTGCCCAGAAGTCATACCACTGATGGCAGGGAATAGTAGTGAGGAATAGGGAGAGCTTCTCTTTGGTAAAAGACAAAACTCACTTCTCACCTAATAGCCCTTTGCATTCAACAGCAGGGATGGGGGCATGATGACCTTAATGATGTTCCTTTACTAGGTATGTCCTCTTCATCCCCTTTCAGTATCTACTTCTTCAAAGCCCTTGTAAAGGCCACATTCACCATCCCTTTACTATTTCTTTCTTTGGTTAATAAGATATGTGTAAACGTTGGGGGTAAATAGCTGCACTATCTAATTTCACAGTCATATTGTACAGATCAAATCAGACAACCTATTGGAAAAGCTATATAAATAGAAATTTTAGTGGTAGGCTCTCTTTAACCAATTACTGTAGCTCTCACTAATCTACCTTTTCACTAAACTCCTGGGGCTTCTCAGAGTTCAGACCACTTTAATAAGCCCTTCATAGGTTAGCTCCACAAGACCTTTCTTGACCTTGTTCTCATCACTCCCCTTCTCTCTCTCACTCACTTTACATTCCAGTAAAATTGGCTTTTTTATTGTTTTCCAAACTTGGCACTCAATGTTAAAGTCTTTTTCTAGGACTAAAAGGAGCTTCATGGGATAATCAGATGAGCTAGTCAATGCTGAAAGCAATAGATCCTCTTATTTGGTGTGATTAATGAAAGACCATTAATTAGGGACACCCATGGGAACTTGAGGCAGGGACACCAAAGGAAAGATAATAGAACATTTCAATAAGTCTCTCACAGTGGAATCAGGCATTACACCTCCAAATTAAGAGAATAAACTGATTTTCCTAACATTGTGGTTAGGATTAACATCTCAAAAACAGGGAGGGAACAGGAATGTAACCATAGATGTCTCTGAAGCAAAGACTATTACGGTCTTAAGGTTATGGCAGGCAAAGGTAGTACACGATGGTCTCAGGAGGTTATGGCCATTTGTTCAGTTCAGTGGTCTTCGGCAGCTCCTGCAGCTTAAAGATTTGTGCTATTTTACCATTTAATAGAGAGGGATGGGACCTTGTTAAGGCAGTTTCAATTGGTTTCTAGCCCCTGAAGGTCAAAGGGGAAGACTCCAATTAGTAAAGAAACTGGAAGTTTCAAGCCTGGAAACTTTCCAACTTAGAAGATTCACTTATAGGAAATTCCAAGAGAAAAGGCATGACAAGAATGGGTTGGTTCTTAGATGGATAAGTGTACATGATTGATCAGAGAATAGAGGAATAGTAAACTTCTAGATAAAGAAAGGCTAAAGACAAAATCAGCATCTCTGCCTAGTCAATCAGTCAACAAGCAGTTTTTAAGCTTCTATTGTGTTCCAGAAAATGTGCTTAGTGCTAAGAACAAAAAGACAGTCCTTACTCTCAAAGAGCTCACAGTCTAATGTGGGAGATGACATGCAAACAGCTATGTACAAGCAAGATATATATAGGATAAATTAGAGATAATGCAGAGGGAAGGCACTAGAAATTAGAATCATCAAGAAAAGCTCCTTGTAGAAGAGGAGATCCTAGTCAGGATCTGAAGGAAGCTAGAAGCAGAGGTGACATGGAAGAGTATTTCAGGAATGGTGAACAACCATAGTAAGATTTATTGAGCATTTATTATGTTCTAGGTTAAGTTCTAGAAGACGTAGTGACTGGGCTAGGATCATATAGCCATTATATGTCAAAAACAGTAATTAAGCAAAGATCTTCCTAACTTCCTAACACTATCTTCTGTTGTTTAACAATAGTTTTTTGTTGTTTAGTATATGTTTGTTTATAGTTGTTTAACAAATGTTTGTTGAATTAAATTGCATTCATTATATGTTATATGAGTCACTAGCTTGTCCCATCTTGAATGTCTACAAGAAATATTGTTTTATATTATTGCCTCTTACCTTCTGTGGGCTCTTCTTGACTTCCCAACTGATTGGAAGCTCTTTTACAGTGTTTCACATTTCTTTATCTCTCATAGTGCCTAGCATGGTGCTTAATTCTAAAGTAAGTAAATAAGTAGAATTTTAGCAAATCGACTAATTGTCTGAAGGGTAGACTGCATACTTATTCTCCCTTCCGGTTAGTAGTTACCTTGAATGAATGAGAAATGTTCCTATTTACTGATGTTTGCTAAATTTATGACAAGAAAATTTTAAATAAGTTTAAAAAAAACCTACTGAACAAGGGCAATGCCAGATTTATCTATAAGTCATTCCTTTTTTTCCTCCTTTCCCCAAAAGGTACATGATGGCTGCATGATAAGGGTGGGGAGGGCAATAGACCCTTCCCTGCATTGTGCCAGGAGTCAGTGATGAGCATCAAATGTAATGGGGAAAAAACAGCCTTCAGATTTGGGGACAATGGTTGGTTATAATGTGTAATGTGCTTTAAAAGAAATTCACAGGAGCGTATCACTTTGTATTTTTTTCCTCCAAAAGAAATTTGGGAACCAAAATGCTTCCTCTCTGAAGTATATCCTTTTTTTTCCTCTCCAAGCTTTAAAACTGAATGTACTCTAATGGTTTTAAAAGAGAGAGAACCCTACTAATTGGCAGGTAAACGATTCAAAAAGGGAAATTTAGTCTGTTAGATTTTCCCAATTTTCAACACATGAGAGAAAAGAGGCAACTCTCTGACAACAGCCTAGAAAGATAAAAAATACAGAAAGAAATGAAAGAATAAAAACAGTCCATTTCTTTTATGGCAGATGGACTGGATATGCCTTGATATATGATCCCTGGCTGGTAGAGATACTAGGATGGTGGAAATTCTGCAAAGCTCATGACAGATTTTGGACAGTATATGAACTGCCAGTTAATGGATAAAAAATACAGTCTATTTCATAAACTCACTGGTGTCAAACTCTAAGTTGTCCAGTAGAGCAGCAGGGATCGATAATGGGTAGAAATTTTCAATCATTAAATAAACAGATCAAACCTCTACAATCCACATCTTCAGTGAATCTGTGTTGAGCTGAACTCTGTAAAGTAGAAGCTCCTATTTTGCAGAACTTTGGAGTGGAAACTGCAGAAAGGTTATAGCTTTGGCTGTAACTTAATGAATGTTTCTTTAAACAGTCTTTTCTTAGTCCCGAAAGCTCACTTGCTGGGTTATTGCCAGGGAAGTCACACCTTTGTCCTTCCTGATAACGCTCAGATATTTGATTGACTCGTATTTATTCTGGCAGTTTTTTAGTAATTTAGGAATTCAGAGAAACATAAGAGAACTTGGATGAACTGATACAGAGTGAAGCAAACAGAATATGGAGACTAGTATACACAGTGACGAAAATTATGTAAATCAAAACAGCAAATTCAGAATACTTGTATTGTTAGCAATACTGGTCCCAGAGAACAGACATTGAAATATAATGCCCTTAAAAGGGAGGCAGAAGATGGTGTGGTGAGGGGGTAGAATGTAGAATATAATGTCAGATGAGATCCCTGAATGGGATGTTTGTACTTTGATGAAATTTTTTTGTTTTTATTTTTGTTGTGAAGAGTTGTAATGGTAATGGGAATTTGAAGATCTTCTCTGGCCCTTAATAAGCCTAAGGGAATTTGAAGAACTTCCCTGATTTGGTGATTTTTCCCTGAACCCTAATAGACTGAATGTAATCACATGGAGCTTGTGGTGGGAGGAGTTTGATGAAGGGTGGAATAGAGTCCACAGAAAGCTGGGAGTCAGAGCAACTAGATGGTGGAAGAGAGAAGGCATACCCAGGGAGATAATTAGACTTGTGAATGTTAGTTTATGGGAAGGTTAACGGACGCTATGCCTCTCTACTGTGTTGTGGTGTATTAAACTTCTATATTGCTATCATAGATTTAGTTGCCTGATGTTGGGATTTGGTTTTCTAGCGTCTAAATAAATGTTTTTCTTCTGTCTTCTATATGAAGAATCTGTTATATTTTGCAATTAAGAACTATGCCAGCATATCTACAGTCACCATTGGCATTGTGAATATTGCATTGGTACTATAAGGGTACAGTGCTGGAGATGAGGAGTTTCTATATCTAAAAAAACCTGAGATATAAAAAGAGAAGATAGCAATAAAATCTATTTTATTAAAAAAAAACCATTTCCTCATTTATGTGGCATTGCTCAGAAAAGAGACCTTGCACAGAAGGTAATTCCCCATAAATCTGAAGGCTTGTATGTTTTATAGAATTTGAAAGTTTGCTTGGGATCTTAAGGATCATTAAGATTACTTGTTTAAGTTACTTCAAAGCTACACCTTTAAAAACTGCCATGAGGGGTTGGAGAGTGGGAGGGATTGAAACCCTTGTAAAATGTATTACACACTTCTCTGTTTACTTAAACAAAATGTTCTGAATTGGATTAATGCTTTGTTGGTGGTTCAGGGTCATTATTATAAACTCCAATTATTGTGCTATGGGGTACCTGTTCAGTTCTATGTCTGCTTTCTTACTGTCAGGCTTTCTGCTCTCTTTTCTGCTTTTTATTGTGTCTGCTTCTAAGAGCAACCCCTCTTCATCCACACACTCTTCTCCTTCAAGTTTGCTATGATTAATTTGCTGTGGGCAGGGAAACCAGATAACCAAGCCTGTCAGGATTGTGTGTTAAATTAGGATCAATAAGTCTTTGAATGAGCTGGTCAAGAGTAAGGTGCATGGCTTCAGTTAATGGTTTGGGTTTTTTTCCTAATACCAATTTTTCAGGGCTCTGGGGTCCTTTTTGCTTACTTTTGATATAAGACTGTCTTATAGAGGGTTAGGGTTTCCACAGGTTTGATAAGTGGGGTGTTAACTGCATTCCAAAGTGCTGCTGGTTTCTTGGCCTAAATGATTTGCTAGATTTCTGTCCTGTAGGTTTCATAACAAAAAGATCACATTACTTTTACTCTTACCCTTTCCCCAAACTTCACTGTTCATATGCACACATAAGCACACACACACACACACACACACACACACACACACACACACACACACACACAAAACTGTGGAGAGATGATGGATACATGATGAACAATTTAGGAAATTTGACAAACACCAAGCAATAACCTCAAGGAGAGATCCATCCAATTCTAGCAAAAACGGAGGTGTTTCAAGTATAACAAGACCCAAAAAAGGTTTTGCACAAAGAAATGAGTTTTTGTCCTGTGATGATTTCTTTCTTTCCCACAAAAGTGGTGAGGTAAAATTGTAAGATCAAATATTCTCCTCAGGTGAAAGCTTTCCCTTTAGACAATATCTATGCTAGGCTAATAACTCACTTCTTCTCATGGCTTAGCCTGCTTTTTCCTCAGGAAATGAGTAGCAAGGTTTGCTTTTTCAGTTTCTATAGAATAGCACAAGACCTGGACAAAAAAAAAAACAAAAAAAAAAAAGAAAAGAGAAGAAAAAAAAAAGCAAAAACCTCTTTCTGCCTCTCCTGCGGGGAGAATTCTCCTGCACCCTTGTAAATCGGTAGAAGATTTCCCTCCACAGGTTTATGACAGCCCTGAGTCAGAAAGTCGGGCTAAATGACCATAATAAAAAAGCAGTAATAATACACTCATACCATAACACAAGGGCTAGCCCTCAGCAAAATTGTGAAGTGGCAGAATTTTGTCTTTGATTCACTCACTTTCTCCAACTTATTGTACCCAGTTCCTGGCTCAGGCCCAGAGATTTCCTGTTACTATAGGTATTTCCTGTCAGATGGACAGCCTTTTGATAACCATTCACACTCAGGTGAGAGTGAATTAAAGTATCATCTGGATATCTGTCGTAGGGATATCTACACTTAAAAAAGTATACTGAGGGGAGTAATCCCAGTTAACCAAGAGTTCCTGAAGTGGAGTCAAGAAGACTCATCTTCCAGAGTTCAAATCTTGCCCAGACACTTACTAGCTATGTGATCCTGGGCAGGTCACCTAACCCTATTTGCCTCCATTTCCTTATTTGTAAAAATGAGCTGGAGAAGGAAATGGCAACTTTGCCAATTAAACCCTGAATAGGGTCACAAAGATTTGGATATTACTGCAACAACTGAACAACAACAAAATGCATAATAATTTGCAGAAAGTCTGGCATCTATCAGGAGAAATTTTGGAGCAGGTTGTCTTCTCTTTGGTAGAGTGCCTCGGCTAATTGCCAACTGTGGAAATGTGGTTTAGGAACAATTTTAAGAGGATTCTGTGTCCTTTTCTATAAGTAAGATACTTTTTCCATCTACCTCATAAGGCCAAAAGAAAGTTAAAATAATTTATGTAATCTGTTTTGTAACTATAAAATGCTATCAAATATTGGTTATGTTATAGGACCAGAGTTTTAGAGCTATAAGGGGACCTTACAACTTATCTGTTCCTGACATATTTAACTATCCTTGAGTGTTATGGATTCCTTTGGGTAGTCTGGCAAAACTTATGAACCCATTCTGAGAATCATGATTTTTTAAGTGAAGAAAATAAAATGTGTAGAATTATAATGGAAAGTACATATTATTATACAATTATCAAAATACTTTTTAAAGTTCAAAGACCATAGGTTAAGAACCTCTGATCTAAATCTAGAATTTAAAGTTCTATAATCAAATGTTAAAAATATGTATGTATATATATTATTTTTATTATTAACTGCATGCAACTGGGAATTAAGATATACAGGCACTGGGGTAGGGAGACCCATCCTGCCCTACTGGAAAGTCAGAGGGGTAATGGGGGAGGACATAGGAGAGAGCAGATTGGGGGAGGGGCTATACAGTGGGATTGCTGTTTTGGGGTGGTGGATAGGAGAAAGACAGGGAGAAAATTTGTAACTCAAAATCTCGTGGAAATGAGTGATGTAAACAAGAAAATAAATAAATAAGTAAATGAATGAATGAATGAATAGATAGATAAATGAATGAATGAATGAATAAATAAATGAATGAATGAATAAATTTTTTTAAAAAAGGAAAAAAAAGAACCTCTAATCTAGTTCAATCCTCATATTTTACAGATGGGGACACTGATGCCTAGAGTTGTAAAGTGACTTGCCCAAAGTCATACAACTATTTACATGTCTGAGATTTAAGCACAGGTGGTATTAATCCAGGGTCCCAGGAGGAATTTGATGATGATCCCAGAATGTGATGAAGTCTGAAAAAACTCTTCAAGACCTGGGATACCATTGGATACCAATTCCTCATTTTAGATGTGAGGAAACTATGGAATTGAGAGACATGCCCAGCTTGTGAAGTCAGATCTTTCTGACTCTAAATCAAATGTTTTTCCTGCCAACAAATAGCAGGGTATCATTTCCAACACTTTACTCAGTGTTTTATACATAGTAAAAAATTAATGTTGGTGGAGTTGAATTGAATAGTCAGGTGAAGGAAGAATAAAGCATTACTCTCACTCTCTTTCTCTTTTTGTTTTTTATCCTTTCAAACTTAAAAAAAATGGCCTGGCATTTCCTCAAACCTAACAGATTAGAGAGAACCAAGGAGAGAGAGTTTATATCTAGGTAGTGAGTAACAACTAGATCCAACTTGAAAATTGTAGCTAATGGTTATAGGTGATATGCGTATGTATGTCTATACACATACACATGCATATATATATATGCATACACATGTGTGTATGGGTGTGTAGACCTATGCATATATGTACATACATATACATAAATTCATATGCATACATAAAATTTCAGATGACTTCTAGTCAATATTCTTTTCTAATTCACCTGAATATCAAGTCTCTTTTATACATAAAGGGTTTAATTTGATATCTTGCTTCTAAGATCTGACCTAGGGGTTGGTGCTAGGCCATGGGTTACAGAGACGTCATCAAAGTTAGAAAGTTGTTTCTTCTTTTACTTCCATTAAAGGGACTTTAGGTATGGAAGGATCAAACTGAATATATTCAAACTTATCAGAGCTCTTAAAAATACTTAATTCTTCAATAATGCCTTCCCTTTAGGGATATGTGTGTATACATATGTGTGTGTATGTTATATCTATATATTTATGCCTCTTTATATATAAATTTTGGGCATATATTGTATGGGTATATGTATACATACATATGCATATGTATGTATGTATGTGTGTGTATATATACGTGTGTGTGTGTGTGTGTGTGTGTGTGTGTGTGTGTGTGAGAATTCATCACATCACTATAGGGAGGTGGATAAAATACTTTATTGATAAGAGTTCTTAAGTCTTCCTTAGTAGCTTTGCTTTATAATATAGTTGTCATGTATAAATTCTTTTCTAGGTTCTGTTCGTTTCATGAAAGTCTTCTTAGGTTTGTCTAAGATAGTCACATTTGTCATTTCTCATAACTAAACAATATTCTATTACATTCATGTACCATAATTTCTTCAACCATTTCACATTTGATGGGCAACCCCTTAATTTCCAGGGTGGGCAGGTGAGGTTCACTACTAAATGAATCTGCTGATTTGCATATATTTATACATATGGATATTTTCCTCTTCCTTTGATTTCTTCAGGGTATAGATCTAGTTATGATATCATTAGGTCAAAGATTATGTACAATTTAGTGACTTTCTTGACATATTTTCAAAGTTCTAGAATGCCTGGAATAACTCACATTTCTACCCGAGTATATTAGTGTACCTTGTTTTCCCAAAGCTCCACCAAAAATGTCATTTTCGTGGGGTGGAGCCAAGATGGCGGCATAGCAGCAGCAACATATCGCAGCTCTCACATAGCCACCCCAAAATACCCATAAAACAGGACTCTAAACTAATCCTAGAACTCCAAAACGCACACAAAGATACTTCTGACTAAAGTCAGCTTGGCTACGAGGAACCATATCAGCACTGCGAACCGAAACCAGCCTGCCCTGAAGCCGCGGCTGTGTCCTGGGGGCGGCTGGACGGGAGGAGTGGAGGAGCCTCTCAGGTGAGCAGAATGGCAGCAGCTGCGAGTGGGGATTGCGAGAGGGGGAGATAAGCAGTCTGGTGAAAGGCCTCCAGAGCAGAAAAGCGAAAGGCAGAGGTTTTGCACCTGCCCCTGCTTTGTAGCTTCCTGCCCGCAGCCTGCAGACAGCAGGGGGACTTAGCGAATGTTCTCAGGCGAGTGCTCTCGCGTTGAGTGGCCTGGATCCGGATCGCCGTCTTGGGCCTCCACCTTGGAGTCTTCATTATCCAGTCAGCCGGAAGTAATTAGGAAGAGTCCCAGCATCTTCCTGAGAGCTACAGCAGCCAGAAGGACCCCAGAATTTGGGACAGAGCTTTCCCTTCTGGAAGCAGAGCCCCACAGAGATTTTAAAAAAAAATCATGGTCTGAAGAACCATGAGTAAGAATAAGCATAAGAAGCAAAATAAGAACAGCTCCCAAATCCTTGATTCCTTCTTTGGGGTAAAGAAAGATCATGGGAGAGAGAGGGAGGAGGAGAGCGCAGCCAGAGCACCCCCACAAGGGGCCTCCAATAAACACGAAGAATGCCTTAAAGCTAGAGATGAGCTGAAGAAGGATTTTCAAAACCAAATAAGGGAAGTGGAAGAAAAATTGGGAAGAGAAATAAGAAT
>JAQQSU010016777.1:0-10857 GCA_028627135.1 Pseudochirops cupreus | reverse complement strand
GAGAGACAATTTAAAAATTATTGGACTACCTGAAAGCCATGATCAAAAAAAGGACCTAGGTAGTATCCTTCAAGAAATTCTCAAGGAAAATTGCCCTGATATTTTAGAACCAGTGGGCAAAATAGAACTTGAAAGAATTCACTGATCACCTCTTGAAAAAGATCCCGAAAAGAAAACTCCTAGGTATGTTATAGCCAGGTTCTGGAGTTCCCAGATCAAGGAGAAAATGTTACAAGCTGAAGAAAAAATCCTAAAGCATTCTGACACCAAATAAGAGAGAAAGCAAACAAAACAAAACAAAACAAAAACCCACAAAAAAACCCCAACTGTTCTTCTTTAAACATTCCCAGAAGGGAGAGAAATAATTTTAAAAAATTTTGGGGGGTAGATACTTTTGTTTTTCAAACTATTTAAAACATTCATTTTTTTAAAAATTTGAGCTCCAAATTCTTCTCTTCCTCCCTCCTGTCCCTTGCCTACCCATTGAGATGGCAAACAGTATAATATCAATTATACCTGTGAAGTTATGCAAAATTGATTTCCACATTATCCATGTTGCCAAAAAAAAAAAGCCATCAATAGTAAAAAGCAAGAAAAATAAGAAAAGTTAAAAAAGTCTGTTGCAATTTACACTTAGTTCTTCTAGATGTGGATAGCATTTTTCATCATGAATTCTTTGGAATTGTCATGGATCATTGTATTGATGAGAACAGCTAAGTCACAGTTGATCATCCTTATAATATTGCTGCTATTGTGTACAATGATTTCCTGGTTCTGCTAATTTCACTTTGCATCAGTTTGTATATGTCTTCCCAGGTTTTTCTGAAACCATTCCACCTCTTATAGTATAGTATCCCATCACAATCATATACCCTAACTTGTGGAGTCATTCTTCAATTGATGGGCATCATCTCAAATTCTAATTCTTTGACACCACAAAAAGAGCTGCTATGAATATTTTTGTACATAGAGGTCTCTTCCTTCCATTTTTGTCTCTTTGGGATATAGACCTGGTGGTGGTATTGCTGAGTCAAAAGATACGCACAGTTTTATGGCACTTTAAGTATAGTTCCAGTATTCTCCAGAATGGCTGGGCTAGTTCAGAACTCCATCAAGGAGTGCATCGTGTCCCTATTTTTCCAAACCCCTCCAGAATTTGTCATTTTTCTTTTCTTTCATGTTTGCCAATCTGATAGGTGTGAGGTGGTACCTTAGAGTTGTTTCAATTTGCATTTCTCTAATCAATACTGATTTACAGCATTTTTTCATGCGATTATAGATCGCTTTCATTTCTTCTTCTGAAAAATGCCCATTCACATCCTTTATTGTTGTTGTTCAGTCATTTTTCAGTCATGTCTGACTCTTCATGATCCCATTTGGGATTTTCTTGGCTAAGATACTGAAGTGGCTGGTCATTCCCTTCTCCAGCTCATTTTACAGATGACAAAACTAAGGCAAACAGGGTTAAGTGACTTGCCCTGGGTCACACAGCTAGCAGGTACCTAAGGCTGGATCTGAATCCAAGAAGATGAATCTTCCTGACTCAAGACCTGGCACTGTATCTACTGTGCCACCTAGCTGCCCCCTCATATCCATTGGCCATTTATCAGTTGGGGAGTTGCTCTAATTTAAAAAAAATAATAAATTTGGCTCAGTTCCTATTTTTTATCAGAGAAACTTGCCTTAAATTCCTCCTACCCACTGTAACTTTTCTGCTTTCCTTCTAATTTGGGCTACATTAGTTTTGTTTGTGCAAAACCTTTTTAAATTTCATGTAATTAAAATTATCCATTTTACTTCCCGTGATCTATCTCTTCCTCTCGTTTGATCATAAACTTTTCCCTTTCTTATAGGTCTATATGGAAATCTTTCATGCTTCCCTAATTACTTATGATATCACCCTTTATGTTTATATCATTTACCCATTTTGAGCTTATTTTGGTGTACAGTGTGAGATACTGGTCTATTCCTACTTTCTTCCATTCTGCCTCGCAGTTTTCCCAGGGATTTTTGTTAAATGGTGAGTTCTTGCCCTCAAAGCTTGGATCTTTGGGTTTATCAAACTCTAGATTATTATGGTCATTTGCTGCCATGTATTGACTACCTAACATAGTCCACTGTTTCACCACTCTCTTTCTTCGTTAGTAACAGATTAGTATGACGATCACTGCTTTATGATATAGTTTAAAATTTAGTATTGCTGAACTGTCTTCCTTTCACTTTTTTCCCCATTTATTCCCTTGATATTCTTGACCCTTATTTTTCTTACAGATGAATTTTGTTATGTTTTTTAGGTCTACGAAATAATTCATTGGTAGAGTGCCATGGCATCGAATAAATAAACTAACCTAAGTAGCATTGTCATTTTTATTATATTGGCATACCCACGAACAATTAATACTTCTCCATTTATTTAGATCTTTCTTTATTTGTGTGAAAAGTGTTTTGCGGGGCAGCTAGGTGGCACAGTGAATAAAGCACTGGCCCTGGAGTCAGGACAACCTGAGTTCAAATCCAGCCTCAGACACTTAACTTACTAGCCATGTGACCTTGGGCAAGTCACTTAACCCCAACTGCCCTGCCTGCCCCTCAAAAAAAAAAAAAAGTAAAGTGTTTTGTAATTATGCTCATATAGTCCCTGGGTTTGTCTTGGCAGATAGACTCTCACCTATTTTATACTGTCTGCTGTTATTTCAAATGGATTTTCTCTTTTTATCTTTTCTTATTGTATTTTGTTGATAATATACAGAAATGCTGATGATTTAAGTGGGTTTATTTTATATCCTGAAACTTTGCTAATGCTGTTAATTGCTTCAAAAAGTTTTTTAGTTGATTATCTAGTATATCATAACATCTGCCAAAAAATGGTATTTTGTTTCCTCATTGGCTATTCTAATTCCTTCAACTTCTTTTTCATGTTTTATTGCTATAGCTAGAACATCTAAGACAATACTGAATAATACTGGTACCAATAGACATCATTGCTTCATTCCTGACCTTACTGGAAAGGCTTCTAGCTTATCCCCATTACAGATAATGTCTGCTGATGGTTTTAGATAGATCCTACTTATCATTTCTAAGGAAAGTTCCATTCACTCCTATGCTTTCTAGTATTTTTAACAGGAATGAGGGTGGTGTTTGTATCTACTGAGATAACTACACGATTTGTTGGCTTTGTTATTGATATGGTTAATTATGTTTACAGCTTTCCTAACACTGAACCAACCCTGCATTCCTTGTATAAATTCCACCTGGCTGTGGCATAGGAGCTTGTAACGGATTGCTGTACTCTCTTTGTTAGCATTTTCTTTAAAATTTTTGCAGCAATATTTATCGGGTAAACTGGCCTGTAGTTTTCTTTCTCTGTTTTTGTTCTCCTTCATTTAAATACCAAAACCATATTTGTGTCACAAAAGGAATATGGTAGAACTCCTTCTTTATCTATTTTTAAAAATAGTTTATAGAGCATCGGTAGCAACTGTTCTTTAAATGTTTGCTAGACCACCACCTGGTCCTGGTAAGTTTTTCTTAGGGAGCTCTTTGATGGCTTGTTCAATTTCTTTTTGTTGAGATAGTGTTATTTAAGTATTCCATTTCCTTTTCTGTTAATCCAGGCAATTTATATTTTTATAAATATTCACCCATTTCACTTAGATTGTCAGTATTACTGGTATATAATTGGGCAAAATAGCTCTTAATAATTGCTTTAATTTCATCTTTATTTGTGGTACAGTCACCCCTTTTTTGTTTTTGATACTGGTAATTTGGTTTTCTTTTAGCGCCCCCCCCCGAAAACTAGCTCCCAGTTTTATTGATTAGTTCAAATTTTTTGTTTTGTTTTAAAAATATTTCTTAGCAACAAGACAGAGAACAGTGACTAACTCATAAAAGGGTATTCTTCAGTGTAAGATAGGTATACTTCTAGGAAAATAGACAACAGTCATTAAGTATTCTGCTTTGCTATTTTTTTGGACTAAACATAAGTTATTTGGTGCAGGGAACTCCCTCCATCAATGCAGATCAACAACTTGACACTAGTCTTTGGTGTTAGTGACTGGAGATTAAGTGACTTGCCCAGGGTCATATATCTAGTATATGTCAGAGGCCAGCCTCAAAGCCATACCTTCCTGATCCCTAGGCTAGCCCTCTATTCACTATACCAGATAGTCTATGGAAAAATGACCTATATGTTTGTGTTATCAGCACACAACTGATTATATGACTGTGCACTGGTGGAAGATAATTTTCCCTCCATTTCTAGGGAAGGGTACAATCTAAAATCAAAATACATATCCAAAGTCTCTTTTCAGTTAGGGAACCCTCATTAGGGTAAATTAATTAATCATATTCCGTTCAAAGAACAATTTCGATGGGGGAGACTTGAAGAAAATACAAAGACACTGGTCCACTGGAAGGGTGTGTTTTGTGTGTGTGTGTGTGTGTGTGTGTGTGTGTGTGTGTGTGTGTGTGTGAAGATAAAATTCACCTCTTTCACAATTCTGCCTAACAAATGGGTTCTCTGGCTCCAGATTCTTATGTTGGGGTTTACCTACTACTTCTGCTCTATTTGCATTTTCACTGGTAAAGTCACCTACTAGAGAAGTGCAACATTTCTCTCACTTTTCCCAGAGTTTGGGATCTAAAGCTCATTCATTCAGCACCCATTTATTATATTCCTATGGTGTGCTGAGCACTGACTTCAACATTGGAGGAGATGAGCAAGACCTGATTCTTGTCCTTGCAGAGCTAAAGTGAGGCTACAACACACACACACACACACACACACACACACACACACACACAGAAACTATATAATATAATCATGGTAAGTACATCAGAGAGGTTTGAAACAAATTATATGTAAAGATGAAGGAGAAGAGCATTACTTGAGGTAGAAATATCAAGAAGAACGTGGCATTTGAGTTGGACCTTAGAGTAATGGTAGAGATTCAATAGGAGAAGATGGGGAAGGAAGACATTCCAGACAGAGGGAATGTGTAAGAAATGATCCTGAGGGTAATCTAGATGGAGACCATGACTGCAATTAAAGATGGGTGTCTGGAACTCAGAAGAGAGAATGGAGTTGGAGACCTGTATTTGGGAATGAAGTAGGTACTTAATAAATATTTGCTAAATTGAATTATCTGTATAAAGGTAGTTAATAAAGACACAGGAAGTGTGTGATATTGCTATGGAGAAACATACATAGTAAAGACAGTTGAGAACAGATATGAGGGAAATACCCACAATAAGGAAGGAGTTGTGAAGAGAATGATGAACCATAGAAGGATGTATACACAACGAGAGCTCTGAACTGGCCTCCCTGCCGGAAAAGGCAGGGGAGTCTTCATTAGAAATCCCAGTCATGGATAGCTCTGGAAGATGCTGAGGCTACTATGATCTGTGAGAGCTTCTGAAAAAAGAAGAGAGGACATTCAGGCTGCGGTGGAGGCAGTGTGCACCGAGCCAGGGGGAAAGGGTTTGGTTAAGCAGAATGCACTATGATGGGAGATTTCTGGCTAGGGGAATGATGATGAGGGTTGATATGTCTTGGGTTTGTCTTGCTTGTTGCACTGTTTCTTGCGTGAACCCTACAGAGTAGTATGATGGCATTGTTTCTCTGTGAGAGACTGCTGGAATTCTCTCTCATATGTTTTATTCTTACCAGCAGACAGTGGATATCTTAACCCCAAGTGTTTTCTGTTCAAGTTCATCATAACTTTTGATTTAGTTTGCACACTGAAAGTGTTTTCCTTTATATAAAACCCATGATCAATCATGACTGACATGTATAGCATGTCTGTAAGGCATTCCATACTGGGAAAGGTAAGATGCCATAGACCAGTGGCTAGCTAGAAATACATCAAAGTTAAATAGGACAGATCTAAATTTCTCATTTAAATGTTTGGAATTGTCTTATGTGGAGGCTTTAAGTTGTTATGATTTTATTAATAACTTTTTTGCTTTAAACTCCTTAACTTAGTAGAGCGGGTGATCCACACGGACTAATGGCTAATTTGCTCCCAGGCTATATGGGCGCCTGTCATCTGACACTGTTCTAGAGTAGTAGCTTATATAACTTTAAAGTGAAAGACTGTGGAGTTAAAGCTAAAAACAGAAATAAGAGAAAGTGGAGTAGGAGAGATGCACTCAAGAGAATAGGGATGCATCACGTGACTGGAGATGACAATGAAGTCAAAGAGCAGCTCTAGTATAAAAATGAGTTAAGAGCTATGGAGGATGAGAAGAATTCCAGAATTCTCAGTCTTGGAGGTGGTATGATTCTGATCAAATGACAAGCATTCATCACGCCTTGTGTGCTAGATCCAGAAGAAAACCCCCTATGATTTCAGGAAGCCTACATGATCAAGTACAGACAGAATATATAAAGAATAACCACCAAATAAACACAAAGCGCAAAGCAGCCAGGCAACAGGGGCATGAACAACAGAGACCAAGGAAGATTTCTTACAAAAGATGATGGCTGAGCTGAGTCTTGAAGAAAGTGAGGCAGAAGTGAGGAGGGCTGTGCAGAGAAGAGACACTAACAAGGTGGACGGGACGTCCTGTAGGTGGCCTCTTGCTCAGCTCTAGTTTGTACTAGACAGTCCCTGAACTGTCAAAACAAGAATGCACAGACCTCCTCTCTTTCCCGAGTTCCAATCCTGCCTTCCTAACTATGTGCTAGACAGCTGCCCCTGGGTGCCTCTGAGGCACATCCCACACAGCACGTTCAATGCAGAATTCACTGCGAATCCCCTCACCCACCTGGTCCACTTTCAGTCTTCTCTATTTTTGCTGGACCATCCTTCAAGTGACCCAGGTTCCCAACCTTCTGATCATCTTCAACTCTTTATTTTTCTTTGCTGTCCGTGTCCATCGGTAAGCAAGTCCTCCTGATGTTACCTCCATGACATTGTCAGTATCCATCCCTTGCGCTCTATTTATAAAGCATAGGCCTTACTCACCTCCCACCTGTATCACCACAACAGCCTTCCAACTGATCTCTCTAACTCTAGCTGATCCCTTCTCCATACCGCAGCCATGCCCACAGCATAAGCACAACTTGGGTCACTTCCTTCCAATTCCTCTGTTTAGCATGCAAAGCCAATACTATAATACTATTGTATAATTCTAAAAAGATAGACACGAATGAATAGAAGTATTTTAACTGGGGAATTTTCCTTTAATTAATTTTTTAAAAGTCGGGGCATATACAAGATTACTAAAACATTTTATACTTTATTATGTGCCATAAAAACGTCAATATTTAGGAAGAGCTAGGGTTATTCTATATTCTATTTTAAATATGTTACTACAGAGCCTGGCACAAAGTAGACACTTAATAAATATTGATTAATTGATTAATGTTAGATTATGTATTTTAAGGGCATAAGTAGACCTGATAATGTTTTCCCAGAATGTAAACTCCTTGAGGACTGGGATTATTTCATATTTGGTTTTGTATTACCAGGATCTAGCACATACCCTTGTTGACTGACTGAGAAGAGGGAGGAGGTGTGATTTATTGTCTGTCCTCTGGAACTACACCCAGTTTTTCAGTTGCTCAGAGATTGGCTTCCTTTTACTGATCTTTTTTTTCCATTTGTTCTTGCTGTCACTTTATAGGCTGCTTTTTTTTCTTGTTTTATTCATTTCATTCCGCATTAATTCATAGCTATTTCTCTGAATTAATTCATCCTGCAATTTCCTAACGTACAATAATATTCAATTATATTCACATATCCGTTTTTTTGTGGACCCATTTGTTTCCAGTTCTTTGCTATCACAAAAGTGCTACATATAAATATTTTCATATATGTTGAAACTTTATTTCTGTTCCTTGTACTTTATGCCTAGTTATGAGATCACTGAGTCAAATAAAGTACACATGATAGTCATCAGACTTCTTGTGTAAATCAAAATAGAAATTCAGAACAAGTGTATAAATCCCCAACTCCACCAACAGACACACTGACGTTCCTGCCATCTCACGGCCACGTTGCTATTGGCTCTTTCCATTTTTTTGTTGTCTCTGCCAATTTATAGGGTGTGAGATGAAACCTAGGAATTGTTCTAATTTGTATTTTTCTCTTACTTGTGATTAGGAGTGGTTTTAATATGGTCATTCATTGTTTGTAATTCTTCTTTGGAAGACTGACCACATCCTTTGGCCACTTATATTTTGGAGTCCTGATCTTCTATATTTGCATCAATTTCTGGTTATCAGACTTTTATCAGAGACATTTCATACAAATATTTTTCTTCCTCAGTTTTTCTGCCTTCATTGATTTCTATCCACTTGTCCAGACATTTCAGCTTCCCTTCTCCTCACTCCATCCCTTTGCACAGGTTGACTCCTAGGCCTGAAATGCATTCCTTCTTCACCTTCATCTCTTAGCATCCTTAGTGTCAATGTTCAGTTTAAGGACAACTGATGTGAAGATTTTTTATGTCCTTAGGGTTCTCTTCTTTTTCCAATTATTTATTTACTAACATAAGCATAAGTTGTGTCCTCCCAAGAGACAGTAAGCTTCCTGAGGACAAAGACTACTTTGATTTTATTTTTATATGCATAGAGTTTTATGTACTATATAGTGGGGGATTAACAAATTTCTGTTGAATGGACTGAAATCGATGCTATCTGGCATCAGACTAAGATCCTTCAGGAAAAGGACTATACTGAGCCAAAATTATATTCACCATAGGAGCTACACCAAAGGATTCATGCATCATAGGAGTTCTGCTAATGTTTGCTGCTGATGGTGACAACATTCATTTTGCATTTGCTGTGATGCATTCAGCTCAATGTTAGGCAGCTGTGGGCAGTAACTCAATGGAGAAATTGCTGTCAGCTTGACCCCTGGGCTTCATTCTTTGGAGATTTTTCATGGCTCTGGGTCACAATAAACCTCCAGCAGAGAAGACTGTTATGATGACTACAAATTATTGGCAGAGCTCTTTAAGTTTTGAGTGAAAATGTCTGCATAGATACCAAATGCTATGTAATGAAACAGAAGTTAAATGAAAATTATTGACTTGATTAAAAACACAATCAAAGAGGATAAGAAAATTCACAAGTGAAAAAATTAAAAGAATAATAAAATTTATACAAGTATAAAAGGAGTAACAAAATACTTTGAGGAGGATGTATTTTTAACACCAGAGAAAATTTGAAAAATGAGAACATTTTTACAATATAATTTAATGGTACAGTTATCTTCTCTATTTTTTTCAATTTCTTCTAATGTGAGTACTTGAATAGAAGTTTTTCCAACTTCTATCACTATAAGGCAAGCTAAAGTGCTTCCATAATCAGAGTTGAAATTTATTAGAGAGTTCTTAATACAATTCACCCACAAACTGTGAGCTGAAAATTGAGACCTATATCTCAGAGAACAGGGGAATTTGAAATTGTTATAATATTTATTATAATGTGAATTCAGATAATAGTTATAAAGTACTTGTGGCAGTACCCAGTACACAGTAAACACTTAATAAATGATTATTCCTTCCTTCCCATTTTAAAAGAGAACATTACTTGTAAGAAATATAATTTCTTACCCATTCATAACTCATACTAGTAACTAAAAGTTTAATAGCTTTTCTTTCTCACAATATACACAAAATTATGTTGCTTTTTAAATTTCAGGTGTGTCAAGTGTTCACTGTAGGCATCAGATACATTTAGTATTCTTCCTCTACAAGGAAGTGACAATGGGTACTTGAAGGTTATGACCGTGGAGCATAAGCTCTGGCAGGTTCTACCAAGTTGAAAAGAGAAAGAAAAGACAGAAAGACAGACAGAAGGGAAAGGAGAAAGGAAAGAAAGAAAGAAGGGGGGTATTTATTAATACTTTCTATGGTTAAGTCCAGAGATATAAATACAAAAGGGGAGACAATCCTTATTAGTAGAGAGATGGCCAAGAGGGTGGAAAGTTACATTAATGGTGATCTGAAACATAGGGGAGGAGACTGACAGATATTTTCCAGCAACACCAGCATTATTGATTATATTTCAAACCTAGGATGAAGGAAAGGATGAGACGTTATCAGTAATTTGAACTCCTTTGCCTTCATAATATGCCATTCCATTCTTTCCTGTAATTTCTTGTACATAAGGAATAATCCCATGTTATCTGATTTCCTTTCCTTCATATTTACAGGTCTTCCTCTGGCCTACTTGCAAAATTTGCTGTTCATTGTTGAAATTGATAATTTAAATACCATGTGTCAACAGTTGTTTTTTGGGTGGTGGCCTGTGGATTCTCTCAATCGATACTTTGTAGTCTATATTCAGAAGGTCTGAACATTTTTCTTGTATTATTTTCTGCATCATGGTAACCATGATTTTCTTTTTAAGTTGTCATGGCTTGACTAGGCCATTGGGTTAGTGAGTCAGTGATAAATTATTTGCCAATAGCAACACATGGAGCAAATTCAAAATGTTACTGAGTGTTTTGCAGCCCCCTTCTACTTTTGCAGGGATCCTGGGAGAATAGAGAAAATAGGGGTAGAGAAGTATGGTTCATCTCCCCTAGGAGTTTACCAACTCATTTGTTGTACAATGATCTCACAATAACAGGTAGTGATGGGATTGGTTTCATCTTGCACCCAAAGGCAACAAGAAATATCATTTAATGAGAACGAGGTCATTTAACTGTACACAACTGAGGTTAGCATAAGCAAAAAGACCATTATGAAGGTAACTATAGATAAGTGCCAATATATATTACACAATATTCAAATTGTTTCTTCCTGGCAGCTTGCAATACCTTCTCCTTGATCTGAGGACTCCGGAACCTGGCTATAACATTTCTAGGAGTTTTCTTTTGGGGATCTTTTTCAAGAGGTGAT
>JAQQSU010016776.1:0-10857 GCA_028627135.1 Pseudochirops cupreus | reverse complement strand
TCCTGGGAGAAGGCAGAAGAGAGACAAAGAATGAGGGAAGTGACCTCACATAAAATAAGTGGTCGAAGAAGAGATTTTACCCTGGAGTGGAAAATGGGGGGCAGGGCAGAGTGGCCAATGCTTGAACCTCAGTCACAGATAAATTGGTTCAAAAAGGGAAAATAAGTATATCTATGTATCTTTGTATACTTATTCAATTTTTCATAAAAATCTATCTGCCATAGATGTAAGTAAGAGAATGGGAAATGAGAAAGAAAAGTAGTGATAAAAGGGTAGGCTGATAAAAGAACACAGTCATATGTAAAACAGAAATTAGAGTAGGGAGAGGATAAAAAGAGAGAGAGAAGGAAAAACAGAAGAAAATTGAATGGAAGAAAATGCATAGTTAGTAATCCTAACTGTGTGAATGGGATGAACTCACTCATAAAATGTAAGTGGGTACCAAAATGTATTAGAAACCAGTATCCAGCAATATGTTTTTGTTTTTTGGTTGTTGTGTTTCTTTTTTACAAGAAACATACTTGAAACAAAGAGAGAACCACAGAGTTCAAGTAGGAGACTGGAGTAGAAACTGTTATATGTCAGCTGAAGTAAAATATGGAGAGATAGATATCATGATCTCAAACAAAGAAAAAGCAAAAATAGCCCTATTAAAAGGGAGTAAGCGGGGAGATTACCTGTCATTCAAAGGAATGACAGACAATGAAGTAATATCAGCAGTAAACTTATGTTTGGGAAACGACATAGGTTTCAGATTCTTAAAGGAAAGGTTAAATGAATTACAGGAAGAAATAGACAGTGAAACTATAGTACTGGGGGACCTCAGATTTTCCCTCTGAGAGTTAGATAAAGTTAACCATAAAAGGAATAAGCAAGAAGTTAAGAAGAGTAATAGAATTTTAGAAAACTTAAATATGAAAGACCTCCAGAGAAAACTGAATGGGAATGGAAAGGAGTGCAGACTGATGTAGCTTTATGTTAATTCACATCATGCAAATTGGACTTTATGGAAGGAATCCTGTAAGAAGTCCACATTCCAAAAAAACCATGTATGTAAACTATACCATAGAGTACTGGGATGTCTTTCTGTTCCTGCCCCTGGGCTTGGTACTCACTCCGTCACCTCCTACCCCCAACCTACCAAAAAGACTTAAAAGGTCCTCCAAGTGAAAGCAGAAGAAGAGATGTCTAGAGAAAAAGCCACCACCACTGTTAGATCAGGGGTTGGCTTGGGACCTCCAGCACTGAGAGAGGAGACCTGGGTTTCAGTCAGCCAACCGCCAGAGGGTTTGGTCTCTGCTTTGTATTTTGTCCATCCACTTTGGGGTATCATGTGTCTGGCCTCTTCTGAACGTTTCTGTCTCTGTCTCCCCTGTGTCTGCCTGCCAGCGTGTTCTTCCTTTCAGTTCCAGCAAGACCCTCATGTGGCTGGACCCAGCAGGCATATGGTCCTATTCCTGCTCTTCTTTTTCTGTGTCCAACCCCCATGTGTCCTTGAACCAGGTGTGGGCTCCTCCCCTACTGGGGTGTCCTTCCCCTTCCTGTTTCCCTCCTGCTCTTTTCTACATCCAGAGGTATGTAAAAATTATGGTCTACCTATGCAAAGTGAGAACTACCTGTATACTTTTTTCTCAGCTTTATGTGGAAGCTTCACAAAAATTGACCTATAAATCTATGCATACCCTTTGATCTAGCAATACTGTTACTAAATCTGCATCCCAAAGAGATCAAAGAAAAGATAAAGGAACCTATTTGTATAAAAAAATATGTATAGAAGTGTGGAGAGCCAAGGGGGCC
This sequence comes from Pseudochirops cupreus, assembly GCA_028627135.1. Taxonomy (NCBI): domain Eukaryota; kingdom Metazoa; phylum Chordata; class Mammalia; order Diprotodontia; family Pseudocheiridae; genus Pseudochirops; species Pseudochirops cupreus. The sequence goes on along the minus strand of JAQQSU010016776.1, from coordinate 9,060 downwards.
TGATCCAGGACTCAGATAAATTCTCAACAGCTAACTCTAAAAGGAATCCTTTGAGATGCAGCTTTCAAAAGCTTGCTCCGGAATCTTCCTTTAAGATGCACTGCATTTAAAAGGATGTTATTTGAGTTTTGAGATCAAAGGCTGTACCCTAAGATTTTAGTCACCTCGATGCTAAATCCTTATTAAATTAGCTATTCTGTGCTATTGCCAGGATATGACAGACTATCTAAAACCTCCTACACTAAATAATGATAAGAAAACTCAAGTCCTATTCCTTTGTCTCATTGATCTATAAAAACCTTGTTCAAAGAATCAATTAACGGAGTTCTTCCTTGAACTACCCACATGGCCTGGTTCATTCTCATTCACATCTCTGACCATGCTTAGTGCTGGACATTGAGCAGCTCATGGCAAATGGCACCCACGCAGGGCACATAAAGAACCTGAAAGGAAGGTCTGAAGTGGAGATGGCCCTTGCAAGCAGAAGGAGCTCCAAAAAATCACAAGTACACAGGTTAAGGGAACTTTTTTCAATCTTTTCTTAGTCATTCTATTTCACCAGGCTGATACAGGGATTTTCAAGCTTTCTATAACCATGAGTCAAATGCATGGGGTACAGTTCAAAGATCAGAAACAATATCTTCAAGTACTAAAGAAAGTAGTGAAAGAGAGAGGGTTTGTTATTGCGAAGGAACAGTTAGAGGAGTATTTAGTGTGTGTGGAACATTGTTGCCCTTGGTTTCCAAAGGATGGTGCAATAGAATGGGAAACAGAAGGAAAACAGATAACTGAGAAACTAGTAAAAGAAGGAACCCAGCATTTCCCCATTTCTGCCTTTTTTCTATGGAATATATTAAAGATATGTTTAACATTAGAAATGAAAGTGCCAAAGGTGGCGCAGACAATTAAGTGTAATTCACCTGTCTTTACACAGTATTTATAATATGGTAATAGCAAGTCAAAGACTATACAAGAAGGATCAGGATAGAATTAGAAAAAGTAAATTACTTGCGTGAAAAATGTGAATAGAAGTTTTAAGGTTTAAAAATCTCCTTTCTCCCAATCCAACTCTGGCAAAGTTTGATTGTGGGAAAGCTATATTATAATAATAATAAATAATGATGATCATGATCATGATCATGATCATGATAAAAAAATAAAAAAGGAATTTTTTCCCTCACATCAAAGAGGCAGACTAACAAGCATTTAACCATTTTCCTGCCTCATCTAGAAGAGAAAAGTTTTGTGTATCAGGATGCAACCAAAAATTAATTTCATTTGGCACTAAGGCAAATTAAGAACATATAAAGATCTGAAAAAGAAATACTTCAAAAGTAAAAGCTTTCAACTCTAGTACGGGACAGAGATTGGCACCACTGAACTTTGTCCAGAATCTCCACACCTATAACTGGCAAGTTAAGAGCTTTCACTTTCAAAGAAAATTTTTAAGGAATAAGCATAGTACTGAAGTTTACTGAAATGCAGGTTAAATTAGCTGAAAACATTTTTTAAAGTCTCTCATCACAGATCAGACTAAAAGAGAGAGTGATGAAGAATAATTAGGGTATTTAAGTCGCCCTCCCCAATCTGGATAAAAGAAGGAGGCATTCTAAATTACATCAAGGGCTCCACTAACAACAGCTCTGGGGCAAACATGCAGCCCACACTTCTAGACTTTGCAACTCTGTTGCAAAGAGGATAAAAAAGCCTAAATTCTCTATCAATAATTTTAGCATGTGATAATTTGGAAATACTAACGAATATCATAATGTCATTGTGTTATTATGGTTTGCTTAAATTATAGTACAGTTCTATTATATAGTAAAAACTGAATAATTGTTATTAGCCAGAAATTGTTAGATAAAACACATTTTTAATCTGATTCTTGTTGAAACTAAAAAGATAGAGAAAAAAATTGTATAAAAATAGTTATGTCACTTTTTCAGTTCTGCTAAACCCTGTCTTATAATGTTTATATCTGCCATATAGAAACCAGTTATTCATAATTTTACCTGTAATTGAAAAAGGAGGTTATACTCCCTCCCCTTGAGTCAAGAGGGTACCCCAATACACTTGTAAACAGCCATGCAGTTTCTTTCTATTAACTCCTTTCATCCCAGATCAGATTAGGAAAAGAGAGTTTGACCCTCCCCCCCACCTGGCAAAAGGAAGGAGAAGGAAGGGGCATCAGCTACCGCTCAGGTAATGGTCCTGAGCCCCTGCTACTGAAAGCCTGGAAGTACCTCCCATGAGATAAGAATCCAGCAGTTGTCTGTACTGGGTAAGACAATCCATCATTTTATCAATAATCTTATATGATCTAGGTTACAACTGACTTCATCTGAAGCTTGTTTGTGCTACAGATAAAAAAAATTCGACTATCAGTTTCAGAACTTGTAAAATTGATCATTTTAGTGTCTTAATGCTAAAATCTAAAATTGTTAATTGATTACTGTATATGGAAAAGAGGAAACTGGGTGAAAATTTTATTACATTCCTCCTGCATGTATGAGATTTAGCAAAGCAGGAGCATCACTCTCAGTCTCTGGTCTATATCAATTCCTCTTTTTTTTTTTTTTTTTTTTGCAGGGCAGTTGGGGTTAAGTGACTTGCCCAAGGTTACACAGCTAGGTTTTTGTGTTAAGTGTCTGAGGTTGGATTTGAACTCAGGTCCTCCTGACTCCAGGGCCAGTGCTCTATTCACTGCGCCACCTAGCTGCCCCCAATTCCTCTTATTTTTTAATAATGTCAAGACCCCTGGAAACTATCTCTATAGGCAAAGTCATCAGACTGGGATAGGAACTTGTTTTAGTTGTGTAGTTTGTAAATAATGAACCTAACCTGCTAAGAAGTTGCAAAAGATTAATAAGGATTTCTAACAATTGGCTTTTACACCAGGATAAGTTTAAAGTTGTGAAAGAAAAATGTTAAATGATATCCCTTATGTATTAAAAAAACCTAGTATATCTTTTTATTACAGCTCCATGAGAATAAAATTAACTGTAATTAGCTCTAAGCTGTGATTGGTAAAAATTGCTGTTTAAGATAAAAAGCACTTACGGCCACATTTACACAGTCCTACTTTTTTTTCTTCTTAGACCTAATTCCTATGATCAGACTAAGTAATCAGTAAAGGATATGAACTCTTTTATATTAACTTACTGGGAAATCTATTATCAATTTTTACCTAAAATTAGAACATGCACAGAAATTTATACAAACTACTTAAAACTTACCCTAAGATATTCCCATTGACCAAAGGAATTTTAGAAATAATAGCTTTTAAAAGTACAGTGATCAGCTTTTTAACTTTTTGAGATTCAGTTAATATATTTTTTATTTGCCTTTGGCTGAAACACTTTATGATATCTGGCTTGGTTTGTTGATAATACTTTGGGGTTTATGTTACTTAAGGACATCTTACACCATCTTACTTCTAATAAAGCTCAATTTTAAAAGTTTGTTTTTGCTATAAAGAAAAAACTCAGGAAAATAGAGAATGCTTACGGACTTCCAAGTGATAAATGATAGGATGGGGGACTATGGGAGCCCTTCAACCAGGCCTCCCTGCTCCCTCTATGATTCCAAAAGAATGGCCTTTGTGAATAATCAATTTAAAAGATTGTTTTAAAACTACATAAAGATGATTGTCAATATTTTTATTTTTCCCTTCCATAACAAAGGATGAAAAAAATAGCCCTCCCATGTGCCAAAAAATTTGTTTCACAGGCATTACATACTATAAGAGATCAATATCCCTGTGCATGTCTTATCCATTATATGAATGACACCTTATGTGTGCGTCCTTCAAAAGTAAGTTTTTCAGCAAATATTCCAACCCACTCGAGTTAATTTCTGTCAATACGGGCTAGTCATAGCCCCTGATAAAATTTGGTTGCAATCTCCATACAATTACTTAGGACATAAAATGAGAGATAAAATTATTGAGTCTCAACAAATAGTAATTCAAAGAGAAAACTTGAAAACTTTAAATGACTTTCAAAAATTATTAGGAGATCTAAATTGAGGTCAGAACACATCAGCTCACTACTGAAAAAGGAGACCCAACCCCCAATTGCCCTAGACCTTTAACAAAAGACAACATGCAATTACAAGCTCAGACTCTCCCCTATACTGATTCAGTAACCTTATGTTAAAGCCCAAATTGAAATGCTAATCTAAGAAGACCCTTCCTGGTAAAGTTTACAATTTATCTCCAATCAACAATGGGTCATTCCACAAATAACATCCTTCTCTCCTCTTTTAAAAGTGTCCCAAGGCTTTTACTGATGCTTCAAATAAACAAATAGCTCAAAGAGTTATTTCTACTTCCTTTTCATCTACCCAAAAGAATGAAATGTTCCCTATTGTATGTCTTTTAAACAAAGAGCCTCAGTCCCTTCACGTTTTTATGGATAGTAAATGTAGATGTAACATTAAGTGGATTCTTAAGCCAGCTCTAAAATGATACACTAGCCCGTGAAAGTGTGACATGAATGACGTAGGCCAGGTGAAATTCATCAATGAAATCCATTTATTGATACCATGAGGAAGGGTTTTATAGAGTAATGAAACAAAGAAGGTAATTATAGCTCTCTAAGTTTTCTGATACTGCTTTGTTCAGTTTCAAGATGCCAGACAAGGTGATGTCAATTAGGCCTTGACAATAATCATGGCCTTGATTCCAATACCCAAAGAATAGATCAAAAATGTATAATTATACAAAAAAGGCAGCTCACATCTTCTAGCTAGAATCCCAGAAGAGGGCACAGCCCTGGATCTCAGATATCAGACAGTCTCTGATTTACAGCTGGATCAACGGGAAAACCTGTGCTGGCCATATGGAATGGCTGCAATGGCGCAACACTGTGAAAACCTGGAGCTAACTATCAAGGACCAGCCTGATTCCTGGATCAGCTCTTTTGGCTTCCTTCAAGTAAATGTTGTTTTTATACTTTAAAGAACATTGAGACTGCAAATATTAGGTGTTCCAATAATCAAGAGTTATATCAATTATTTTTACTGTTGCAACAAGTGGTAAGAAATAGAAAAAATCCTTTTTCTATTTCTCATGTTTACTGTCATACATCTCTGCCTGGGCCCATTACTCGAGAACAGGCCAGGCAAATAGTTAAATCATGCACAAAATGCCTTCCTCCCATACCTTCCCCCTCTTCCACCACTATTAATCCTACAAGTTTAAAACCTAATAGTTTTTGGCAAATAGATGTTACTCACTATCTTGCCTTTAAAAATTGCATTATATCCATGTGACAGTGAACACTTTTTCCTCATACACTTCTGTTCTGATAGCTTTGAAGGCTGGATAATCTTTGCTGTTTAAAGCTAAATATGAATTGAGAAAATCAACTGACAAATATTTACAATCATAAGAATTTGCACATACTGATATTTGGAGTGAGATAAGTATTATCAAGCACTGTTTAAATTTGTGGTCTAAGCAATCTGAACATGAAAGCTGAGTTTGCTTGAATCTAAAACTTAAATTTAATTTTTTGAGCCATATGTGAACATTGTAGTTCTTTTCAGGTTGAAGGTTAACAATTTATCGTAACTGTGACTTAAAAACCAATTTAAGGTGAATGAGAAATGGGAAAGAAAACTTTCCATGTACCACTAGAAGCCTCTAATTTAATTTTTATTGTTGCCATTTCCTCAAGAATTGACTTTTTTGGAATGATATTTTCTCCTAAGATAAGATATATGTATTTAAATAATGGAGAGTCCCCTCCCTGTAACATCCTCAAATATAAAAAGGCAACAGTCAGTGATTGTATTTCCATTCTTAGAAATTTAAAACATCTTAACCATTTTTTTTGTTTGTTTGCAACTGTGGAACCTCCCATTCATTTAACTTAATAAGGCTACATTGTATGGACAGAGCAAAATTATTGTCCTTCAGTTTTATATGATTACACCTGTAGCTACACTTCAGTAAGGAGAAGCATTATTTTTTCACTCCATTTCCATTGTTTTTCATTCTTAGGTACCCCTAAAGAAATAAAAATCAATAATGCCCCTGTGTACACTGGCAAATCATTTCAATCTTTCTGTGAAACCTATTTACAAAAATCCAAAGGGGTATTTGGACCAATAGACCACAAGGCCTCATATACCCTAAATTTTTTAAACATCACTAAAAATGGGTATACACCAGCAGAAAAACAATTTGATAAAGTACATATTCCCAAATAAAGTAATGGAAAAGACCTACCCCTTAATTACGTAGAGGCGAGGTTGTGCTTATATTTCTAGATGCTGATGAATGACCACTGAAGATGCCAGCATGGAATGGTCCGAGCCTGTTCCATGACTCACCGCTCAGATGCAGAAACAGAGAAGAGGATCAGGGCATCCCTCATACAAGGACAACCCAAGAAGAAGTGGCTTGGCATCCCACCTTTTCACAGGATGATACAGTCTTCTAATGGAACTATTACTCAATGACAGACTTTGGAGGAGTCTGCACTTGAAGAAATATCTGATTCTCTAACAAAAATTGATTTTTGGACTTTTTAATCACAGGACTAATTGCCTTCCTCTTAACGTCAGCAAACTTGTCTTCTATTTCTTTGTTTAGTGGAATACAAACTGCTTAATTTGTGAATGAATTGGCAAGGAATGTTACCTTGGCTTTGAAAACCCAAGACTCTATAGATAAGACATACTGTATAAAATCAATTTGTTGAAACAATTAGAAACACTAAAGACCAGACTCCTTCTCCAATGTAATTATGGCTACACCTATCTATGTATGGACTGTTCATTGCATTGATTTTACTCTTGCTCAATGTATATCTAGTAGAGATTTTATTGAACAATCTTTATTTGCTCTTTTCCAATTAATTTCACTTATGCTTGGTATCAAACATTAAGGGTGTATGCATTACATCAAATTTCTGATGTCTTAAAAAAGTGGTGGGGGGGGAAGGTCTGTCAAATTTCTTGTTACTAAATTCACTGTCCTAATATTGTAAATGGTTTCAACTGCTGTGTTTGCAATCCAAACTGCACAATAGGTTAATTAATTATCAAAAAATGTTTCTGTAGCCTTTAAGACACAACATGATATAGATAAGGATCTTTTGTATAAGATCAGTTTATTACAATTAGCATTATACTTAGGTGATGAGTTAAAAGCATTAAAAACTCAACTGTTACTTAGATGTGATTATAAATATACATATATTTGTAATATATAAGCTCTGATTCTAATGTTTTTTTGAGGACAAGGTGCATGCCCAACTTCTTGGTGCTTAGCATAATTCCAATATCACCATGGAAATAAAAGCTTTCCATCAAATTATTAAGATATTGAACATAGTGAGATCCCTGGGATTGACCCAGAAGGAGTTGCCAAAGCAATAATTGTTACACTGAAAAAATTCTCTCCATTTCAGAATATAATAGCTCTTAGTATGCATCTGCCTCCTATATTAATCATTATAATAGTCTGTTGTATATTTGGACCTTGCATTATACAAATAATGTCACATAATATTTAGGCTTTAGGCACTGAATTACATGCCTTTAAACTTTTATCAAAAAAAAGAGGGGGAATTATATGGGGAACCAAGGGGGCCTGAGCCAGGACTCAGATAAAATCTTGACTGCTAACTCTAAAGGGAATCCTTTGAGATGCAGCTTTCAAAAGCTTGCTCCTGGAATCTTCCTTTAAGAGATCAAAGGCTCTACCCTAAGATTTTAGTCACCTCAATGCTAAATCCTTATTAAATTAGCTATTCTGTGCTACTTCCAGGATATGACAGACTATCTAAAACCTCCCACACTAAATAATGATAAGAAAAACTTGAGTTCTATTCCTTTGTCTCACTGATCTATTAAAACCTTGTTCAAAGAATCAGTAAACAAAGTTCTTCTTTGCACTACCCACATGGCCTGGTTCACTCTCATTCACATCTCCAACCACGCTTAGTGCTGGACATTGAGCAGTTTACAGCATAGAAGTTCTTTTTGTGGTGGCAAAGAATTGAAAATTGAGGGGATGTCCATCGATTGGGGAATGATTGGATAAGATGTGGTATATGATTGGGGTGAAATTTGATTGCACTATAATAAAGGACAAGCATAATAGTTTCCAAAAAACCTGGAAAGACTTACATGAATTGATGCTGAGTGAAGTGAGCAGAACCAGGAGAACATTGTACACAGTAACAAGCAACATTGTAAGATGATCAACTGTGAAAGACTTAGTTACTCTGATCAAGAAAACAATCCAAGACAGTTCCAAAAGGCCCGTGATGAAAAATACTATCCCCATACAGAGACAGAACGGATGAATTCAGAATGCAGATTGAAGGATACTTTGTTTTACTTCATTTTATTGATTTATTTTGTTTGTGTTTTATTTTCCAACATGGGTAATATGGAATTTTGCACGACCTGACATGTGGTAATCAAAATCAAATAGCTTGGAGCAGCTAGGTGGCACAGTGAATAGAGCACCGGCCCTGGAGTCAGGAGGACCTGAGTTCAAATCCGGCCTCAGACACTTAATGCTTACTAGCTGTGTGACCTTGGGCAAGTCACTTAACCTCAATTGCCCTGCCTTCCCCTTCAAAAAAAAAAAAGAACCAAATCAAATAGCTTGCCTGATCAATGAGGGAGGAGGAGTGGAAGGGAGGGTAAAAATTTGGAATTCAGCATTTTAAAAAATAATTTTTAAAAATTTTTATTTAATTGAGAAATATTTAATGAAATGTATAAAATAATTTTTTTTAATTTTAATTTAGTTTGCATCATTCATTTCCACAAGATTTTGAGTTACATATTTTCTCCCCCTCTTTCCTCCACCCACCACCCCAAAACAGCCATCCCAGTGTGTCCCCCCTCCCCCAGTCTATTCTCTCCTATGTCACTTTTCAGTAGGGCAGGATGGATTTCCCAACCACAGTGCCTGTGTATCTCAAGTTCCAGTTGGATGTAGTCAATAATAATAATAATAATAATTGCATGTAGATAGATAGATAGATAGATAGATAGATAGATAGATAGATAGATACACATTCATAACATTAG
>JAQQSU010016775.1:0-10857 GCA_028627135.1 Pseudochirops cupreus | reverse complement strand
TTCTCATAAAGTCATTTGTTTCCATTTGCTCCACTCTAATTCTTAAGGAATTATTCTCTTCAGAAAGCTTTTGAGATTCTTTTTCCATTTGGCAAATTTGACTTTTTAAGGCATTCTTCTTCTCATTGGCTTTTTGGGCCTCTTTTGTCATTTGAGTTAATCTATTCTTTAAGGTGTTATTTTCTTCACTCAGGTTGTTGACTCTCTTTTCATGATTTTCTTGCATCATTCTCATTTCTCTTCCCAATTTTTCCTCCACTTCTCTCATTTGGTTTTCAAAATCTTTCTTAAGCTGCTCTATAGCTTTTAGGCAGTCTTCATGTTTCTTGGAAGCTTTTGGTGTGGGAGTTCTGAGTGTGTTGTCTTCCTCCCATTCCATGCTTTGATTCTTTTTGTCCACAAAGAAGGAATCTAAAGTTTGGTTGCACTTTGGTTTGGTTACTAAATCTAAAGTTTGGTTACTTTGCTTCCTTTGCCTGCTCATGTTGCCAGTGAATTACTTGATTTTTTAGTTCTGTGGAATTCCGCTGCCAGAGGGGAAAACTCTGTCCTAAATCTCTGGGATTTTTGTAGCCACTGGAGCTATTAGGAGGCCATTGCAGCCCCCACCAGCTTTGGCTCACTGAAAACGCACCCCACAACCACCACACAAGACCAAGATCCGGACCCAGGCCACTCAACACAAGAGCACTTAGCCTCTGAACAATCGCTTGACACTCCTGCAGTCTGCAGGCCGGGAGCTCTGAAGCAGCCACATGAAGCTGGCTGCAAGGCCGCCCCTTCTGCCTCTTCCTTGCCCTGGAGGCAGTTTGGCCGGATCACTTTTCTCCCCCAAATTTAGCTGAGTTCCACTGACCTTTCATTTAGTCCTTGTTTTTTATGGCTTGATAATTTTGGAAATCACCACAGCTGCTGCTGATCCACTCTCTTGAAGGCTCCAGCTGTGGCTAGTCTTGGCCACCCTGGGGCCAAGCCAGCATTTCAGGCTGGGCTGGTTTCAGCTCCCAGTGTGCTGTGATGAGCCCTTTCTGCTGAACTGCCTTCAATGGGGGATGTGTTTTTCTGTATTTTTGTGAGTTTGGGAGCCTAAAATTTGTTTAGAGTCATATATTATAAGTATTTGAGGTGGCTATGTGGGAGCTGGGGAAACTTGTTGCTTCTACTCTACCATCTTGGCTCCACCCCCTCAATATATCTATTCCAATGATGCATTCAGGAATGGGCCCAATGACCAGAGTATATTCTTTCTTAGATAATTGTCCAATTTTCATCATTAGTTTGACTTGTCTGGCTGATATTTCAGCCCCTCCTCATTCTGTGATAGCAATAGGAGTTCCATGCTTGAACTTATCAGTGTTCCCATAAATGAGGTAGTATTTTCCCCAGTATTTAACAAAGCCCTGGTTACATTATTTGATCCATTTTCCCTATATATAGTCAGATTAATATGGGGTATGCAATCTTTTCTGTATATTTCTTTAATCTGATCTGGGGCTTGGCCAATTTCCTGTTCTCTCTGAAAGTGTGATGAACTTGAATACAATGGTTCAGGAGCATCTGTAAGGGCAGCCCTTACTTCTTAATTCCATCTGACATTAAGCACCTTATCATGGTACATTTTGTATAGTTCATTAGTTGGAATACCATCAATTTTCCCAAAATCAACCCCTGCTCTTAATAGAGCAGTAAACAATTCTTTTCTTGGCAATCTATTCTGTCTTTGAATCTGCTGGCCATTTACTTTCCTCTCACAAGGAAATTTATCATTTTCCCATTCCCCTGAGTCACTTAGCTGTGAAATCTTATCCAGCATCTCTTAAAGAGGGTTCCCATTTCACCAATTAACAAAGTCAGAAGTATGTGTTTATAAGCAGGAGGCGCTATCTTCACCATGATATTTCTATGAGAAACTGCTAAGGGGATTTCATGATATGTATCTGAATCTCCAGCCACAAAGCAGTTTTCATTATTTCTTTCAACTTTCTCATACAGTCGCTACATGAATACCAGGGTCTGTCTCCACTAGGTCACATAGAATCAGTGCTATACATTCAAAATATGCCGGATTCTCCAGATAGAGGATAAAGTTGAAGGATTTATTTAAACACCAGAAAACCAAATCCCAAAACCAGTAAGCAGAAGTACCAAAGATATTTAGAAGTCATAATAATGCTGAGAGCCACAGCATCCTTTAGCCTTCCCACAAACCAAGATCAATATTTACTCACAAATCTTTCTATTTTCTTGCCGAAGCTCCTCTGTCCCCAACTGTCTCCAATGGTCTCCAACTGTCAGATACACTCTCTACCAGCTTCTCTGTGGGCTCTGCTTCTCCTCAGCAAACTCCTCCCACCACAGGCTCCATGTGACTACATTCAGCCTCTCAGGGGCAGAGTTTATCGTCACAGCAGGGAAGCTTCAAACACCCCTCTAGGTCTATTAAGGGGCAGGGAAAATCTTCAAATTCCCATTCCCATAACACTTGGCCAGAGAGAATGAGTTGTATTTTGACAAGCTGAGTCTAAGATGGCTAAAAGACAAAGTTTGAAATGTCTTGCATCACTAAAACTTAGAAGAGAGACTAGGGCTGGATATATAGATGTGGTAGTCATCCACATGGAGATGAGAATTAAACCCATATGGATTACCAAATGAAAAAGACTGGAAACCATCCCTTTTGACTACATTCATATACCAATCCCACCCCAAAACTTACATTACTCCCCTTCCCTCTACCCTCTCAGCTGAGAATCTTATTTTACAGAAATGTTTTCTCATATTTTACACTAAAAAATTGAGGCCATTGCAAATGGTCTCCCTCTTCTCGCCTCTTCCTCATCTTATATCACTCATATACCTTCTGCGGCTTGATACTGAAACTAGATGGAGTAAGGAAAGTCATGGATTTGAATGCCACCTCTAGTCTTGTCTAACTCTGTGGCTGTTAGCATCATAGTTAGCATCAACAGCAACATTTGTGAAACACTTTTGGTGTGCCAGGCATGGTACTAGTCTTTGGTGATACAAAGATGGACAGAAACATGGTCCCTACTCTCCAAGAATTTGTATTATAATGGGCAAAACAACATATAAACAATGTTTATAGATAAATACAGTATAAATTGGGGACAGTTTCAGAGAGAAGGCATTAGCAGTGGGGAGAGGCATGATAGATATCAGAAAAGGCCTCTTACAGAAGGTGAGACCTGAGCAGAATCTTTTTTTTCCTTTTTTTCTCTTTTCTTTTTTTAACTACATTAATATATTTTTATGGGATAAAACAAGAATTTCCCTAACAGAGTACAAGAAAAAAGATCATTGTACATGAAATTAAAAATCTGCTATACACAACTTGCTATTCCTTTCAAATATACAACAAAATTATCATGTGAATTTCTTTTTTTCCTCCTTTTTCTCACCCCACCTTAGAGATGACTCTGAGTTGAATCTTGGAGAAAGCAGGGAAGCTAAGAAGTGGAAGTGAGGAGGGAGACTACTCCAGGGATGGTTCTATTTTATGCTTTAGGTAAAAGAGTCATTGGAATAGATGGTTAGACCTATACTTTAGGAAAATCACTTTGGATTGGAATAGAGAAAAAATTGAGGGGAAGTCACTTAAGGAAACTGAGGCTCAGAGTTCTCCTTAAAGTGTGATTATTACATGTAGGACTTAACTTGTGATTTTTTGAGGTTCCAAGGAGATAACATGTCAAATGCTTTGCAAACCTTAAAGTGCCATATAAATGTCAGATACATTATTATCATCATTGAAAAAGGAGAGTGGTGATTGCACGCCACCATGGTGGGGGGGGGGAAGGGAGGGGAGAAAATCTGAAACTCAAGTGACTGTGGAACTGAATCTTGTAAATTAAAAGTAAATAAGTAAATAAAAAAAATTTAAAAAAATAAAAATTAATAAAAAAAAAAGAAAAAGGAGAGTGGTGTCCGTGGGTCTAAAAGACTTTCCCAATTTATGTTATATGTGTCACATTCAAAATATATTTTATTCCTTAGGCATGGAAAGTTTATTCGAACTGGCATTCTATTCCATTTCTTTGAGTGTATTTTTTTTCAAAAGTGCGCTGGTCTCTTTGATAGGCTGGTATTTCATTCGCCTTCCAGGTAATTTTCCAGATATAAAATTTCCTCCATTTTGTAGAATGAGAATTTTAATGAAATAAATCCAACTCTTCCTAGACTATGAAAACAAGCCCTGCAGGATAAACAGCATGGAATAATGTTAAAATAATAAGATTTCCTTAGAGAACCTTATAAGTTTAGTGCTTTATCTCACAGACCCAAAGAAAAAGGTTGAAAATTATTTCCTATAAATTTGACAAGTGCAATTTTTCTCCTCTGGGAAGATTTATTTACCACTTCTTAAAAAGACTTCTTAATGTACATAAAAGTGTATAAATAAAGCTTATGCAAATGTGAATTCAAGAATGTTGAGACACATCAGAAACAAAGCCAAGAGACAATAATTAAGTTGTAAGTAGAATAGACTATATGATCAAGAAAGCCAGGGTTAGAGTAACCTCTGGGCAGAGTTAAGAAGTGGGAAAATATTGGCCTTCCACTGTTGTAGTTACCTTTCTTCAGTCTTCTGTCTACCTTTTAGTGACTCCCTTTCTAGGCTCCCAGTATCTTCAAGCTAACCAGGTCTACACAGGGTTCCCTGTTATGAGACCTGACTAACTAAGGCAGGACTCCATTCTCTGCCCTCTAAGCTCTCTATGTTCCAGCCATACTGGTTTCCTTGGTATTCTCTTACACACAACAATTTATACTATATTCATCTATAAACAAATTATGCTATATGAATATATATATATGTATATGTATAAAAACATTGTTTATATATTGTTTCATCCATTATAAGTTCTTTGAAAGGGGGTACCATGTTTCTGCCCATCTTTGTGTCCCCAATGACTAGCACATGCCTGGCACACTCAAAGTGTTTAATAAATGTTGCTGTTGATGCTGACAGCCACATAGTTAGACAGGGCTTGAGGTGGCATTCAAATCCATGCCTTTCCTTACTCGATGTAGTTTCAGTATCAAGCAGCAGAAGGTATATGAGTGATATAAGATGTGGAAGAGGAGAGGAGAGGTAAACCATTGCAAATGGCCTCAACTTTTTTTTCTGTAAAATACGAGAAACTATTTCTGTAAAATAAGATTCTCAGCTGAGAGGGTGGAGGGAAGGGGAGTAATGTAAGGTTTGAGGTGGCATGTAAATCTATACGAATGCAGTCAAAATAGATGGTTTCAAGTCTTTCATTTGGTAACCCACATGGGTTTAATTCTTATTTCCATGTGGATAACTGTATATCTATATCTATATATCTAGCACATCTATATATCCAGCCCTAGTCTCTCTTCCAAGTTTTAGTGATGCATGACATTTCAAACTTTGTCTTTTAGCTACCTTAGGCCTCTTTGCCTTTGCACAGCTACCCCCGTTCCTAGAATTCCCTCTCTACTCTTCTTCCATCTCTTGGAATCCCTATTTCCAATAAAGCTTCCACTCTTTTGGCCACCTTCTAAAGGAAGCCTTTTCTGATCTTTCCCCTCTTCTCCCCTGCCCCCACCAATTGTTTCCAACCCTATTCATGGATAGAATTAATTTTCATTTGTTTTGTGTTCATGAGGTTTCCACCCCACCGATCTCCAGTAGAATAATATAAGATCCTTGCAGTCATGGATTATTTTCATTTTTGTCTCTCTAACTTGAAGCACATAGTAGATACTTAATAAATCCATGTTGACTTGAATTCTTTTAAAGTAAACTATATCCCTCCTCAAGCTAGAAAACTTACCTGCTTTGTGTCCCTTTCCCCTAGGCCTTGTTCTCTAATAAAATGAAATAAAAAGTCAGTCAATCAATCAGTTGGTCAAGGAGCATTTATTAAGGACTTTATATGTGAGTCAGTCAGCTCAATTCTTGAGTGTCATCTGTATGCAACGCATGATTGATACAAGGAAAGTGAATAACAGTTTCTGCCTTCAAGGAGCTTAGATTCGAATGGGGGAGACAACATGTAAGCAAGTGTGTCTATACAAAATACATACAGAGAATTTGAAAGATAATTGCAGAGGGGAAGGCACTGGCAGCTATTAGAGATAGGGAGGAGCAAGAAAGGTCTCTTGCAGAAGGCGGGCTTTTAGTTGAGGTTTGAAAGAAGCTAAGGAAGCCAGAAGTGAGGAAGAAAAGTATTCCAGGCGTGGGGGACAGCTAGTGAAAAACAAAGAACACAGAGATAAGAGTAGTCCGTTTGAGGAATAATAAGACAGCCAGTTTAGCTGGATCATAAAGTCCATGGAAAGGGGTAAAGACCAGGGAGAAGTCAGTTTGTGAAGGACTTAGAAAGCACGTTTGAATTTAGGAACAGCATGTAACAGGACAGTCAAAGACTCTACTGGATCTGTGATCATATTTATTGGCAAGAACAGAGGAAAGTGGGGTTCCCTTCCACAACACAGATCAGGCCCACCCATCCTGTGGCCAGTACTCTTGTCTAGGTCCTTCCGAAATGCTGGAGGCCTTTCTCACTTTCTCCCAGCATCAAAAAAGTACCAGTGAAGTATTCTGGCTGGTTACTGTCATGCCCCTCTCTTTCGCCATGAGGTTTCAGACTTACTTCTTGGTCACATGGCACCGTAAAACTCACCTCCTTTGCCTTCTGTCTGCTATACATTTTTACTTATTCAAAGGCAGCGACATTTCTTGTCTTATTGCTCTATAGTGAGACTGGTAAAATGTTAAAACTGAAAATACGAACTTCTTTTTTCATGAGAAGTTTAGGGGCAAAGCAAGTTCCCCAAAGCAATCAACTTTCTCCTGTTCAACTTTACACCAATTCACTGTCCATCTGTACTGCCTGTCCTAGGTACTAGACAAGCACAGCATAATAAATACACAGGGGATCAAGGCTCAAAATATGAAATATAATTCCAGGAAAAAAAAACCTGAGGATGAAGCCCTATATCTTTCACAAATATGTACAAGGGAAACATTCTTAACCAAGCATGCAGAAGAAAATAATAAAAAATGAAAAGGAGCAATTTCAAATATGAAAAAGGGGACTATAAACATAAAAGTAATGCATTTAGAATAATAAGAAAAGAAGTGAGAAATAAACTTTCTATTAAATATCTGATATCCTACATTGAAAATAAATTAATGTAAATTTATGAAAATGAAAGTCATCCTCCAATAGATAAGAAGTCAAACAAAAAGAAGATAATTTTTAAATGAAGTGTCAATTACCAATTGTTAATAAAGTAAGTATTTAAACTGTCATTAAATGGATAAATTTGAGTTGAAACAGCTCTATACTACCATTTTATATTCATCAAAAGATGGAAAGAAATAAAAAATAATTCAGTGTTGATAGGTATGTGGGAAAACAGGAATGCTAATTTACTGGCTTGGGAACCACAACTGATCTGTCTTAATATAGTTAGAATTGTAATGATGTCCATACCCTTTAAGCCCACAATCTTAGTTTTAAATTTCATACAGTGAAAAGGAAAAAGGACCCATTTTTGTACAAAAATATTTACAATGGCATTATCTATACTAATTTTTTTAATTGCAGGAACAAAATATGTGCCCAACAATTGAAGGGTGGCTAAATAAATCATAGCATATGAGTATAATGAAATATTATGCCACTGTAATGAATGATGAACGTGAATAAGACAAAAATATGGGAAGAGATATGAAATAATGAATGGAAAAAGCAGAACCACAGATAACACACTGACTTCAACCACAGCAAAACACAGTAAATTCAGTGAAAAACAGTTAGTGCTAAATTGTTAAAATTAATGTACATGGTCATTGTTTCTTTTGTCCATCAGAAAAGATCAGCAGGGTCATACAGTTGCAATCATTTGCAAGCACGTTTTCTAAGTTTATGATCATACGTATACATGTGGGGAATAACTAATGTTCCATTTTGATGGAAGCAGAGTATATGGTGATATACTTTAGGCAATGTACTTTGGGCACATTTATAGGATATTATGGTTCATGTTGTTTGGGTTTCCTTCAAACCTGTAGACAGGTTTTTATAATTTCTTAACTTTTTATTTTGTTCATTTCATGATTGAGAGTCAACGTGACATGGTGGATAAAGGGCTGACTTAAGAGTCTGAATGAGTTGGGTTCATGGTTTGCTTCTCGCTCAAACAAGATTACTAAACAGAATGGGGGTGGGGGTAGGAGTGGGAGTGACTCTCAATGCCTCTCAAGGCTTTATGGTTCACAGAAATTTCTGATCTGAATTACTAGAGAGTTCCCTATGTTGATAAATTACTGTTTCCAGAACAAAAAAATAATATTCTGCATTATACTGGGCTTTTTTGAAGACATTAACATATCTTTTTTTTTCTCAAACATACTGAATTCTGGGATCTGCCAAAGTCTTGAGCATCAGGTGGGATGCCAATGATGAGATGATTTCAAAAGTCCTTTTTAGTTAAAATATTCTATGGTTCCAATCTGTTTTCTTCTAAAGGCCTAGCCAAAGTAATGTAAAGAATAAAATATCAGGGTTAGCTAGGTGGTGCAGTGAATAGAGCACTGGCCCTGGAATCAGGAGGACCTGAGTTCAAATCCAGCCTCATACACTTAACACTTACTAGCTGTGTGACCTTGGGCAAGTCACTTAACCCCAACTGCCTTGCCTTCCCCCCTCCAAAAAGAAAAAAAAAGGATAAAATATTAATTTTTGCACTCCCCCTAATATGCATTCTTTAAGGTCAAAGTCTATACAGTGCCTTTTGCAAAAGAAAATGAAAGTACTGTCATGTTTGCAAGATGTTAATAATTGTTGGCCAATTCTCTCCTTAGAAAAGCCTCGATCATTATTTTCTGTGACATCTGAATTCAAAACCTGTTTATCTGCTTTATTTAACTTCTATCTCCAGTAATTGCCAAATAGTTCTTGGGAGGCTTCTAGTCAACTGCACTATTCCAGTCTTCTTATTGAGGACCACTGGGGATTGATGTTAGATCTTTTAAGCAAGCTGTGTTGGAATCTGTTCTGTTTTCATAGATTTAGTATTATTTGGGATAGAAGGAACAGTGAGTTTAATACTTAGTAAAACAAAATCATTTCACTTTTATAAGTTGGGAAGCTATTTCTCAATTTCATATATTTTAAAGGATGCCATGGTTTCCCCTGCTGAATTTGCTATTTTCGAATAATCAAGGAATGTATTTCTTGAATTATTAAATTTTAGGAAAGCATTGAAATACCCAGTATTCAGAGTCATCATCAAATTTGGTAAGAAAATGATAGTATAGACCAGTGGTTCTCAACCTTCCTAATGCCATGACCCTTTAATACTCATATGTGAGTGTATCTGCATATGGGCAGATCCTAATAGAATGCTCCCTAATGATCTCCTGACTTGGTATGAATATCAATGAAATACATGAACCAACCATCATTTATTCCTCACCCTAGCTATATGAATGTCTCATCTCTTCTTTTTTTTAAAACATTTGTTTTTAAAACTTTGAGTTCCAGATTTTTCCTGTATTCCCTCCTCACCCACTCCCACTAGGAAAATAAGCAATTCATATAGGTTGTACATGTGTAGTTACCCAAATCATTTCCATAATTGTTATATTGTGAAGGACTACCTATATTTCCCTCCATCCTGTCCTGCCCCCCACTTATTCTAATTCTCTCCTTTGACCCTATCCTTTTTCAAAAATGTTTGCTTCTAACTAACCTCTCCTCCAATCTGCCCACCCTTCTATCATCCTCCCTCTTATCCCCTACTCCCCCCCATTTTCCTGTAGGGTAAGATGCCCAATTGAGTGTGTATGTTATTCCCTCCTCAAGGCAAATTCAGTGAGAGTAAGGTTGTCCCACCTCCTTTCACCTTCCTGCTCTTCCCCTCCATTGTAACAATTTTCTCTTCCCTCTTTTATATGACATATTTTACCTAATATATCTCTCCCTTTCTACTTCTCCCAATAAATTTCCCTCTCATCTCTTAATTTTATTTTTTAGATATCATCTCTTCATATTCAATTCATCCTGTGCCCTCTGTGTATTCATGAACATACATTTGCCCACACTAATATATATTTATATAGACATACACCCTCCTATACATACATATATATGTATGCATACATATATACATATATATTCCCTTCAACTATCCTCATACTGAGAAAAATCTTATGAGTTACAATTATCATTTTTCCATGTAGGAATGTGAATAGTTAAAATTTAATAAGTTTCTTATGATTTCTTTTTTCTGTTTACTTTTCCAAGCTTCTCTTGCTTCTTGTATTTGAAAATCAAATTTTCTGCTCAGCTCTGTTTTTTTCATCAAGAATGCTTGAAAATTCTCTATTTCATTGAATGACCATATTTTCCCCTGAAGCATTATACTCAGTTTTGCTGGGTAGGGGGTTCTTGGTTTTAGTCCTAGCTCCTTTGACCTCCAGAATATCATATTCTAAGCCCTTTGATCCATTAATGTAGAAGCTGCTAGGTCTTGTGTTATCCTGATTATGTTTCCACAATACTCAAATTGTTTCATCCTGGGTGCTTGCAGTATTTGCTCCTTGACCTGGGAACTCTGGAATTTTGCTATAATATTCCTAGGAGTTTTCTTTTTGGGATCTTTTTAAAGAGGCAATTGGTGAATTCTTTCAATTTTTATTTTGCCCTCTGGTTCTAGAATATCAGAGCAATTTTGCTGATAATTTCTTAAAAGATGGTATCTAGGTTCTTTTTTGATCATGGCTTTCAGGTAGTCCAATAATTTTTAAATTGTCTCTCCTGGTATATTTTCCAGGTCAGTGGTTTTTCCAATGAG
>JAQQSU010016774.1:0-10857 GCA_028627135.1 Pseudochirops cupreus | reverse complement strand
CTTCCAATTGTCTGACCATTACATCCATACCTAGTCAGCTACCAGAGAGGGAAGCATCAACATGTGGATTTTTCAAAGCTAGGGGGCTCAATGGCTTCCCAGAGTCTCATCTGGCCAAATCACACAACTTTTCTCAAAGTGAGCCCCAAAGCAAAACCTCACATCAGGGCGTATATATAGCCTTCTTCTGGATGGGAGAATGTCACAGCCCTCTTGACCCACTGCCTAATCACAAAGCAACAAGGCATGGGCATTCCCAAAAAACAAGCCTCCTGCCACAGGCTCCATGTGATCACATTCAGCCTATTAGGGGGCAGAGTATACTTTCAAATAGGGGAAGGTTCTCAGAGCCACTTAAGCCACTTAAGCAGAGGCCCTAGGGGCAGGGAAGATCTTCAGATTCCCATAGCAGGTGCCTGTGAAACACTCTATCTCAAGGCTCTGGGATTGTGCTCTGATACATTCATTCTCTATATTACTTTTAGTATGACATAAAAGTATAGTTGCTGTTTAGTCATTTTTTCAGTCATGTCTGACTCTTTGTGACCCCATTTGGGCAAAGATACTGGAGTGATTTTCCATTTCCTTCTCCAGCTCATTTTACAGATGAAGAAACAGAGGCAAATAAGGTTAAACAACTTGCCAGGATCACACAGCTAGCAAGTGTCAGAGGCTATATTTGAACTTGGGAAGAGGAGTCTTCCTGACTCCAGGCCTGGCACTCTATCCACTGAATAACCACCTAGCTGCCCTTCGGAGCACAGACTCCTAGGCAAAGGGACAACACAAATCATGGGACCATTGAATCTCTAAGATAGATTTGAGTTCATCGATCTTTTAGTTCATTCTATATTTAAGAAGAATCATGCCTAAAAAATACCTTAAAACTAGCTATCCAGGCTTTTCTAGAAGCCCTCTGGTGATAGGGGCTCATTTCACTGTGGTAGTAAGTTTATGCTAATAGTAAGTTAAAATCCTTCTTCATTAACTTTTATGTACCACTCTGTAATGGTAATAGAAATTTGAAGATCTTCCCTGCCCCTTAATAAATCTAAGTTGAACTTGAGGATGTTTCCTGATTTGAAAACATACTCTGCCCCCTGATAGGCTGCATGTGCTCACCCGGAACCTGTGGGGGGAGGCTTTTTTTTCAGGAAGGCACAACTTTTGTTACTTTGTATTCAAATGGGTCATGATGGTTATGGTGTTCTCTGACCCTGGAGAAGGCTATATATACCTCTGAGGCAAGGTTTTGCTTTGGGGCTCGCTTATGGGAAGATTTGGCCAGGTCAAACTCTGGGAAGCCATTGAGCCCCCTGACTTTGAAAACCCAGATTTTGGTGCTTCTCTCTCTGGTGACTAACTAGATATGGATGTAATGGTCAGACAGTGTATCAGCAAGCACCCTAGCATACCCAGGATGGTTGCTAGCACAGGTTCTTAGATCTGCTTTACTAAAGGAAAGCAATTCAGAATGGGTTAACAATCTTACTTTAACCAAACATATATCAATTACATAGTTCAGGGAGAAAAGTTAGCAACAAACAGAATACAAACAGAGGTTACAAGCAGAAGTTACAAGCAGACAGAGAAACAGATCAGCAGATGGGCTTCCAGACATCTGACCATTACATCCATACCTAGTCAGTTACCAGGGAGGGAAGCACCAACATCTGGGTTTTCAAAGCCAGGAGGGCTCAACGGCTTCCCAGAGTTTCATCTGGCCAAATCAGACAACTCTTTCCAAAGTGAGCCCCAAAGCAAAAACTCACATCAGGGTATATATAGCCTTCTCCTGGATCAGAGAATGTCACAGCCCTCTTGACCCACTGCCCAATCACAAAGTAATAAGAAGTGGGCATTCCTGAAAAATAAGCTTCCTGCCACAGGTTCCATGTAACCACATTCAGCCTATTAGGGGGCAAAGTATATTTTCAAATCAGGGAAAGTTCTCAGAGTCACTTAAGCCTATCAAAGGGCCTAGAATCAGGGAAGATCTTCAGATTCCCATAACAGACAGCTAGAAGCCCTGTCTGCTGAATTATGTTATTTTCTCTTGTAACTTCTGTTTGCATTCTCTGAAGTTCAGGGTGCTGACTTTTTCCCTGAAGTAGGTAAATGATATATGTTCGATTGATTAAAGTAAGATTGTTAACCATTTTTGAGTTGCTTTCTTTTAGAAAAGCAGATCAAAGAACTTGTGCTAGCAAGTATGGGTATGCTAGGGTGCTTGCTGCTACACACTCCTAATTTTTCTATCTAGGGTCAAACAGAGCAAGTATACTTCCTTTTCCACAGAATAGCCCTTCAAATACCTGAAGACAACTATCATGATTCCTCAGGTTTTTATTCTTCATTTTAAACATCCCCTGTTTTTCCAAATAATCCTCATATTTCTTGGTTCATGGTGTCTCGAACAAATTTTGGAGTGACAGAGTGAACAAAAGGTCAAGGTGAGACATTTTTCTAGCCTAAGAAAATTTAGGAGGTCTATGGAGAGGAAGGAGAGTTCTATTATACAGAGGTGGAAGCCTGTTTTAAGTGCAGCAACAGAGACAGCAGGAGCAGCAGCAGCTTTTGGAATTCTCAGTTCAGAGATGATAAGGCAGTTGGACAATTGTTCAGAAAGAGATTACAGGGGACTTTGCTGGCACTGGTTACAGCTAGTGATGACTGGCAACTATATTGCCTCTTGGCAGTTCTGGGTCATAGTTCTTGGGCAGAGAGGAATGATTATGGTGAATTACAAGGGACCAGGCATCCTATCTCAGTTCCATGGCAGAGAGGTAATGTTAACCTTTGCAGCTATGGGGGTACAGGGGCCATTCCTGGGTAAAGAAGGAGTGCAGACCAGGAGAGCAGTGGCCACACTTCTTCCCAGATCATAATACTTTCAAAGCATGAAAAACTTATAGACTACCAGGACTAACTTTGAAAACTGTCACACAAAAAATCAAAGCACAATTTTAACATAAAGTTCAAAGTAAAAAAAAAAATAGACTGGAAAAAATGAGCAAACAACAAAAAAATAAGAATTTTGATCATAAAAATTTACTACAGAGGTAGAGATGACTAAGACACAAACTGAGAAGACATCAATTTGAAAACAGCTACAAGCAAAGTTTGAAAGAAAAATACTAATGGGATCCAAGCCTAACAAGAATTCCTAGAATAGATTAAAAAAAGATAAGAGTGGTAGAGGAAAAACTGGGAAAAGAAAAGAGAGTGATGCAATAAAATTATGAAGAGCTTGGCAAAAGAGAACAAAAAATACTCAAGAAAATAACATTTTAAAAAACAAAATTGGCCTAAGGATAAAAGAGGAACAAAAAAGTTCACTGAAGAAAAGAACTCCTTAAAAAGGAATTGGGCAAATGGAAAAAGAAATACAAAAGCTCACTAAAGAAAATAATTCCCCCTCCCAAATTAGAACTGGGCAAGTGGAAGCTAATGACTCCATGAAGTATCAATAAACAATAAAAAAAATCATAAAAATGAGAAAATATAAGGAAATGTGAAGTATCTCATGGGAAAAACAAATGACCTGGAAAATGGATCTAAGAGAAATGATTTAAGAATTGTTAGAGTACCTGAAAGATTAAAAGAGAAAAGAAAAAACAGAAGAAAACAAGATGGAGGGGAGTGAACAGTTAATAATCATAATTGCAAATGTGAATGTGAATGACCAAATTGGATAATAAAGGAGAATTCATCAATATGTTGTTTACAAGAGAATACTTGAAACAGAAAGACACACACAGAGTTAAAATAAAGGACTGGAGCAGAATCTAATATACTTCAGCTGAAGTGAAAAAGGCAGGTGTAGTAATCATGACCACAGTCAAAGCAAAGGTGAAAAGAGACATAAATTAGAAGAGATAATCAGGAAAATTAAGTTTTGCTAAAATGAAGTAATATCAAAGTTTTACACGAAATTTCTCTGATAAAGGCTTCATTTCTCAAATATGTAAAGAACTGAGTCAAATGTATAAGAATACAAGTCATTCATATTGATAAATGGTCAAAGGATATGAATAGGCAGTTTTCAGAAGAAGAAATCAAAGCTACCTATGGTGATATAAAATAATGCTCTAAATCTCTATTGATTAGAGAAATGCAAATTAAAACAACTCCCAGGTACTATATCACCCTATCAGAGATGGCTAGTGCTTCAGGGGATATGGGAAAACTGGTACACTAGTGAACTGTTGGTAGAATAGTGAACTGGTTTAAACATACTGGAGAACAATTTGGAACTATGCTCAAGGGGCTATTAAACTGTGCATACCCTGTCACCTGGCAATACCAATATTATGTCTTTATCCCAAAGAAATAAGAAAGGACCTATATGTACATGTACATATATATACAAACATATAGATAGATAGATAGGTAGGTAGGTAGGTAGGTAGCTGCTCTTTTAGTGGTGGCAAAGAATTGGAAATTGAGGGGATGCTCATCAATTGGGGAATGGCTGAACAAGTTGTGGCATAGGATTGTGATGGAGTACTATTGTGCTATAAAAATGATGAGGGGAGTAGTTTCAAAGAAACATAAGAAGACCTCTATGAAGTGAAGTAAAGTAAAGTAAAGTAAGAAGAACTGGAAGATCTTTGTGCATAGTAACTGCAATGTTGTGAAGATGATCAACTGTGAAAGACTTGGCTGTTCTGATAGATACAATGATCCAAGACAAATTCAAAGGACCCAAGATGAAAGAATGCTATCCACCTCCAGAGAGAGAACTGATGAACTCTGAATGCAAACTGAAATATAATTTTATGAGTTTATTTTTTGTTTTTTAAGAAATATTGCTGGAGTGGCTAGGTGGTACAGTGAATAGAGCACCAGCCCTGGAGTCAGGAGGACCTGAGTTCAAATCCAGCCTCAGACACGTAACACTGTGTGACCTTGGGCAAGTCATTTAACCCCAATTGCTCTGCCTTCCCCCCTCCAAAAAAAAAAAAGAAATGTCGCTAATGTGGGAATGTGTTTTGGATGATTTCAGAGGTGTAATTGATATCATTTGCTTACCCTCTTAGTGGATAGGAGAGCAGTGGGAGGGAGAGAGAGAACTTAGAACTTAAAATTTAAAGAGAAAAGAATATTTAAAGTAAGCAATAAATTAAAACAAAGAAAGAAAGAAGCCAAAATGCTGTGGGTATGTTTCAGCTTAAAATTAACTACATTTATTCTGAGGAGGTAATTCTGACATTATTAGAGAAGAGAAAAATGAAAAAAATATTTATAAGGCCATGATATTTACCAAGAATAATTAGTGAGAAAAATGCATATTATTTTCATCTGTATTACAGATTCCATTTGAAACAGTTAATACAAAATTTGACGTATTCCTTTTAAATCATTTTCACCTGTAGGCTAGATGAGTTATCCTTTTTTTTTCTTGGTTCCTGGGGACACAGAACCTTTCTGGCAGGACTCTAGGGATAACCAGGGTTCTAAGGTAAAACTCACCTCACCCTGGTCTCTGCCTCTGTTTGTCTCTATCTCTCTCTGTCTCTCTTCCCTTGTCTCTCTGTCTCTATCTTTCTTTGTCTCTATTTTTCTCTGCCTCTCCTCTTTCTCTGTCCAGTGACTTGCCCATGGCCATACATCTAGTTTTTGTCACAAGGAGAACTTGAACCCTTCCTGATTTCAAGGTTAATCTTCTCTCCATCCTTCTTATATATTTACAGCCCATATAATTGGAGAAGGGATTTATTTCTCACAGGATTTTAAGCCTCTGATTACCTGTGGGAGTTTACATTCATTCTGAGATATTCTAGCAGTCTGGAATGAACTAAATCCATCTCTGCCTCTATCTGCCTATCTTTCTATCTGTCTCTGTCTATCTTGTCTCACTGTATCTTCCCGCTTTCTTTTCTTTCCCCCATACAACAAAATTCCAGCAATTTCCATGGAAAAAACTCTTGAACTAGAGTGAGTTGTTTCAGTTTCCTGTGAGTCTGAACCATCAGGACTGGAAAGTGGAGCTTTCTCACAGTACAATATAGGAAAAGGAAGGGGAGCCAGACTATTTTCTTACAAGTTAAAATGGCAGAATAGACTATAGGACTTTTACCTTTCTATGTTTACAAGCAAGAATTTTATATTGTTCTATTCATGGGGTCAGTATAAACAAAAGAAACTAAGCATTTACAAAATAATGAAACTATCTAGATACATTACAAAAATTAAAGGAATTTTATTCATTCTTAAAAAAACCAAAAAAATTCAAGTTTTTTATATAGTGAAAAATTTTACTTAACTCTTTAGCTTAGAAATGAATTATGATTTATTCATTATAAGCATAGGGAATCATTTTTAATAGTGTAGTTATATTAGTAGTTGTATATGCACACCTAGATCACATTATGGGTACATCAAATATTTCCAACTATTTTTTAGTATATCATTTTCACACCTGATTTCCCTGGATTTTATATCCATATATGTTTTTACAGAAATGTAATCCACATGGTTCTTATTCATTTATGCTTAGCTCATCAAAATTTTGCTTTGTTATTTGATGTGCGTGAAGCATTTTATGAACCTTTTTATAAGAATTTAAATCTTTTTGTTCTTCAAAGTAGAACTCTTTTTTTTATGGGTGAATTAATTTGGACACCAAATGTTTTATGTTTGCTTTTAAAGTCAGTTATCTCTTAGAATTGTTAAAGTCTGATTTTTTAATATTAAGAAAATAGCTTTCACTTGCATTTAATTTTTAAGAAAACTTAGGAAAATTTAATTCATTTCCTCTAAGATACTTTTTAAAAATGTTTTTGTTGTTATTCTGAACTTGACAGCCTTCCAAGTTAGTTTAAAATTTTTTTTTTTAATTTGTTTATTTTTAGTTTTTGGCATTCATTTCCAGAGATGTTGAACTAGAAATTTTCTCCTTGTCTTTCCCCTACCTCCACCCCAAAACAGCAAGCCTACTGAATACTCCTTCCCCTCTAACCCCTCTAACTTTCTAGTAGGGCAAGATGGATTTCTATACCCCAGTGCCTGTGTATCTTATTTCCCAGTTGTGTGTAAAAAAAAATTTTTTTTTAATATACATTTGTTTTTAAAACTTTGAGTTCCAGATTTTTTCCCTTCTTCCCTCCTCATCCACGCCCACTGGGAAGATAAGCAATTCAATATAGGTTGTACATGTGTAGTTATGCAAAACATTTCCATAGTAGGTATACCTCCTCAGAATAAATGTAGTTAATTTTAAGCTGAAACAAACCTACAGCATTTTGGCTTCTTGCTTCTTTGTTTTAATTTATTACTTACTTTAAATATTCTTTTCTCTTTAAATTTTAAGTCCTAAGTTCTCTCTCTCGCTCCCATTAATTATATTTCCCTCCATCCTATCGCACCCCTTACTTATTCTATTTTCTACTTTGACCCTGTCCCTTTTCGAAAGTGTTTGCTTCTAACTACTGTCTCCTCCAATCTTCCCTCCCTTCTATCATCCCCCCACGAACCTCCTATTTTCCTGTGGGTAAGATACCCAATTGAGTGTGTATGTTATTATCTCCTTAAGCCAAATTCAATGAGAGTAAGGTTGTCCCATTCTCTTTTACCTTCCTGCTCTTCCCCTCCATTGTAACAGTTTTCTCTTGCCTTTTTTATATGAGATAATTTACCCTAATATATCTCTCCCTTTCTCCTTCTCCCAATATATTCCTCTTTCACCTCTTAATTTTATTTTTCAGATATCATCCCTTCATATTCAACTCGTCCTGTGCCCTCTGTCTAAATATACATTTACATACATATGCATACCCTCACATATATATTTATACATACCTACACTCTCCTATACATATATGTTTTCGTATTTATACATATTTGCTTCAACTGTCCTCATACTGAGAAAAGTCTCATGAGTTACAAATACTGTTTTTCCATGTAGGAATGTAAATAGTTCAGCTTTAATAAGTTCCTTATGATTTCTCTTCCCTGTTTACCTTCTCATGCTCCTCTTGCTTCTTGCATTTGAAAGTCAAATTTTCTGTTCAGCTCTGGTTTTTTCATCAAGAATGCTTGAAAATCCTCTATTTCATTGAATGACCATATTTTCCCCAGGAACATTATACTCAGTTTTGCTGGGTAGATGATTCTTGGTTTTAATCCTAGCTCCTTTGACCTCCAGAATATCATATTCCAAGCCCTTTGATCCCTTGATGTGGAAGCTGGTAGGTCTTGTGTTATCCTGATTGTGGTTCCACAATACTCAAATTGTTTCTTCCTGACTGCTTGCAATATTTTCTCCTTGACTTGGGATCTCTGGAATTTAGCTATAATATTCCTTGGAGTTTTCTTTTTGGGATCTTTTTCAAGAAGTCATCAATGAATTCTTTCAATTTCTATTTTGCCCTCTGGTTCGCCAATACAGGGCAATTTTCCTTGAGAATTCCTTGAAAGATGGTGTCTAGGCTCTTTTTTTGATCATGGCTTTCAGGTAGTTCAATAATTTTTAAATTATCTCTCTTTGATCTATTTTCCAGGTCAGTGGTATTTCCAGTGAGATATTTCACATTGCTTTCTATTTTTTCATTTGTTTGGATCTGTTTTATAGTATCTTGATTTCTCATAAAGTCATTTGCTTCCATTTGCTCCAATCTAATTTTGAAGGAATTATTCTCTTTAGTGAGTTTTTGAAATTCCTTTTCCATCTGACAAATTTAGCTTTTTAAGGCATTCTTCTCCTCATTGGCTTTTTGGACCTCTTTTGCCATTTGAGTTAGTCCATTCTTTAAAGTGTTATTTTCTTCAGTATTTTTTTGGGTCTCCTTTAGCAGGCTGTTGACTCATTTTTCATGATTTTCTTGCATCATTCTCATTTTTCTTCTCAATTTTTTCTCCACCTCTCTTATTTGATTTTCAAAATCTTTCTTGAGCTCCTCCATGGCCTGTAACCAATTCATATTTTTCTTGGAACTTTTGATGCAGGAGTTTTGACTGCATTGATTTTTTCTGGTTCCATGTTTTAATCCTTTTTGTCCCCAAAAAAGGATCCTATGGTCTGATTGTGCTTCCTCTGCTTGTTCATCTTGCCAGACAATTACTTGACTTTTGAGCTCTTTGCCACATTAGAACTCTGCTTCCAGAGTGCAGAGAGCTGTGTTCCAAATCACTGGGGTTTTTGCAACTGCTGGAGCAATTACGAGCAGTGTCTGCAGCCCCCACAGGCTCTGGCACCTGGCCACACACCCCAGGACCTCCACCCAAGACCATGATACAGATCCAAGCAGGTCAAAGCAAGAGTGATTACTCTCTGAGTGTTCACTTCGTCCCCCTACAATCTGCAGGCCAGGAGCTCCTGAAGCAGCCACATAGCTACAGCTGCACAGCCCCCGCACCTCTGACACTCATCCCCCCAGGGCCAGGGTCCAGACCACACTCTTTGGTCTGCCCCTGTTCCAATAGATTTCTGCATTGACCTTTTACTTTGCCTTTGGTGTTTATGGGTTTAGAAGTCTGGAAAACGCCACAGGTGCTGTTGCTTCACTCTCCTGAAGTCTGCTCTGGCTGCTGCTCGTTGGGGCTGCCCTGGGGCCAAAACTGGGCTCAGCTCCCAGCTTGGTACAATAGGCCCTTCTTCTTCCAGGTACCACATCCTGTGAAGACTTTGTTATTCCCCTCAATTCCCCCAGTTAGCAGTGCCCTCTCCCTCCTCAAATTACTCTGATTTTGTATATTGTATCTTCTGCAGATAAAATATAAGGTATTTGAGGACAAGGAGTTTTTAAGTTTGGGGCTTCTGGGAGTTTCCTGGGGGTTGTCTTCCTTTTCCTAATGTCAAGAAGTACCACATACAGAGTAGGTGCCTTGAAAATGTTGAATTGAATTGTCCTTCTCTTCATAGGATCATAGATTTCAATTAGTAGAGATTTTAAAGGTCTAATCTAACCACTTTTTTATTTTACAAAAACAGGGAAACTGAGGCCCAGAGAGTTTAAGCAATGTTCCCAAGGTCTCCCAGAGAATAAATGGAGGAGTCAGGACGTGAACCCAATTCCTTAGACCCAGCACAGGTATTCCTATATCAGGCTGGGCTATACAATCTGGGCTACACTATAAGAGCAATAGGACGTTTAACTACCTTGCTTCATGCAGATATATTGGTGCTATTCAATAGTCTTTCTTTATAGACACTATTCATTGGCAAGTAGCCTCAAAAATAAAAAATCATGGATTTTTTCAAAAATCCTCTCTTCCTTCTGTAATGCCAAGCAAAGGCAACTTCCAAGGCTCGCATTACCAGCATAGTAAACCCCATTTATTCAGCAAACATTCAAAGAACAGAAAAAAAGTCAAAATACAGTGTAACTTGTTCCTTTAGCAAGTTCTCAATTCAATCCAGGTACTACTCCACCCCTAGACAGTACATTCATTTAGTCAGTCAAAAGTCTCTTCTCAGATGGAGATTAGTCTCCAAACATAAACAAAGTACATTCATTTGGTCAATCACTCAAAGGCTTCCCACCCCTGAATCTCAAAAGGGGAAGGAGAGCACAAAGGGCCATCTACCCTTAAGTTACAAGGTTAAGCTGAGCATTGAATACCCAAGGAAAGGGCCTTCTTTCATCTTCACTCAAAGCAAGCCCTCAGCAATCTCAGTTCTTGGGGAGACAAGGCTCAACAAAGCCATAGCCAGCGTCCTCATCAAGTCACTCTCTGCCTGTAGAACAGTCCCAGAACCCCTGAAAACATCAGCAAGGCCCTCTTCCAGGATTTCTGTGCAGGTACCACAAGAAAATCCTCCTTCAGGGCTTCTGAACCAACAGCCAGGTTCCAGGACCTCTACAACAGCAGCACTGTCCTTCACCATCAGGTGAATCTGGCAAAACAACATCA
>JAQQSU010016773.1:0-10857 GCA_028627135.1 Pseudochirops cupreus | reverse complement strand
CAAAATATTGGATAGTTCTGGCCTTTTTAATTCAAAGTTGCTTTTTTTTTTTTTTGGTCTCTTGATCAAATTACTTTTGTTGTCTTTATTATGTAGAACACCGTTATTAGCATTATATCTGAATATGAAATACAACATTATTAATGATCTAGCATATAGATTATGGTCTTCCAGGAAAGGAGGAAGCAAATTTTAAATTACTTTTAAGTTCTCTTAAGAATCTTTATTCTCATTAATAAAATGGACACAGAATTTTTAATTATTATCTTTAGTTATAGTATATTTTAGGATAAAAACGATGAAATGAATTTATGTAGATAGCTGGATAGATAATTTTTATGACATTTTTGAAATGCAGAAAGGTAATTTGAAATAATGTATTTCTAGAATTTTGTGATAAATGTCTTAGCTATTTATGAGCAACATTTTAAAACAAAATATGTTTGCTTATGTTTTTTTTTGTGTGTGAGGAAAAAGAAAGCCAAAGATAAAATGTTAGAATTTAGAAGATCTAGAGATACTTAAAGATACTTCAATTACTGTTTGAAATAAAAGAAAATGTAAAAATTAATACAAAAATACATGTTTTCATTATGTTAACTTCTTTTTATTAGCAAAAGTAGAAAAGCCATCCATCTGTTGAACTACAAAGCATATTGTTGTCTTTTTTTCCCCCAAGCTCTTTTCCCTTTTAATTGTATGCTCGATAATTATATATCTTGAATCCATATATTCCAGGCAAGTATATACAATGTCATATCTTTATTTCTCCAGAGCCTATTTTTCCTTAGCTCTGGATTCATTGATGACCATTTCCAAAGAAAATGTAAGAGAGTGCCCCAGTGACAGTTAAAAAGGACTTGAGCCATCATCAGGAATTCAGTGGAAAAGAATTAAACCCTCAGTACCTTAATACATGATTTGAAATGTCAAGTGTTGGGATGATTTCCATTTTCAAGTTGAATGGTAATAATATTACAAGTATGATAATAGAGAACACATTTAGCAATCTAGTGTTTGTTTTTTTTTTTACTCACAACAACCCTAGGAAGGACTAATGTTATAATCCCCAATCTTCGTATGAGGAAGACTGAGTCTCAAAAGAGTTTTTGACTTATTTCTTGGACAGTTAGTATCATATTTGGTCTTTTAACCCAGGTCTTCTGACTTCAAGTCAGTTCTTCCCACTATTCAAAACATCTTAGTTTTCTATGCTTTCCCATAATGGTAAGATTTTTTTGAATTGGGATTAACTGAGACATTATTTACTTCTAGAATCAGAGGAGTTAAAATGTATATCAGATATAGGCACACAGGATTATAGGGTGTTAATAGCTAGCCTTTTTATAACTCTTAAAGATTCACAAAGCACTTTGCATATATTATCTCATTTGATCTTCACAACAGCTCTGTGAAATAGGTGCTATTATTACTATCATTATAGACAGGAGGAAATTGAGGCTCTCATTAAGTGTTTGGTAACATCAACATACACAGGCTTTCTTATCGTATAGATCCAGACTGAGGTGAAGTGGAAAAGAGCATTGCATATGAAGTAACAGGACATGGATTCAAATGCTGGTTATACCATTTACTTATAGGGAGACCTGAGCAATTCATTTCACCTTTAAGAGCTAAAACTTCCCCATCTGTAACATGAGGATTAGATAATCTTGAAGGTCCCTTTCAGCGTTAAGTTTATTAATGTCCCTTAAGACGTTGATTCACAAACAACATGGTTCTTTAAACTGTAAGCAGAACCACAAGCCAAAAGAAGATATCCAAGAGTCCATAAAGTGCCTACCACCAAATGTCGTACCATGCAATTTTAAGCTACCAAAATATGCTCAGTAGACACAGCACGGTGAAACTGAGTCAGGAGGATCTGGCTCTATCCCTGCTCTGACATGGGATTGTGACAAGTCTCATAACCTCTCAGTGACCCAAGAGAGTAAGAATACAAATTGCAGAATAGTTCCTGACCTTCATTCATGGAGGAAGTGCACCATGTTGGAATCCCTGCATACATTGTAATCACTTAAAGCTAATAATAGTGATGACAAACTCTTATTCACAAGGTCTGCTGGGGGTAAGCAGATACTTCTCCAAATTACAATGGGTGAACTCTCACTAGAGAGTCGAAGTAGATTGACTCACAAGAACATGTGCATATTTTAAAATGTATTCCATTGCTCCTCATTTTACAAATTCTATAACTTCGGGTTCCTAGACTATGGAAGGCAAAAGTTCTTGTCTACTGGATGCTAAGAACATTTTGATTGTTTCCTTAGCTCATAAGGTCTATTGCAGTAGCATTCAAATTGGGATCTGTCTCAAGTTTGTCTACTCCAAGCTTTCTTAGCTTGGGTCCATGGACTTTTAAAAAATATATTTTGATAACTGAATTTGATTTCCTTAGTAATCCTATGTACTTTTGCTTTATGCATTTAAAAATATTATTCTGAGAATATTATTCTAATATTATTAGAATAATATTAAATAATATTATTCTAATATATATAGAATATGTATCTTCTATATATAATATATATTCTAATATAATAATAAATAATATTATTATAATATTATTAAATAATATCATTTAATTATTCATTAAATACCTGAAGGAGTCCATGATACTAAAAAAAAAGGTTTAAGTGATTCTTCTAATCCAATTTCCACATAGCTGCACAGATCTGATCATGGCACTATTCCCTTCCATTTACATTTTTGGATGATATGTAAACTACTCCCTTGCTATTTAAAGTCTTTTACAACCAGACTTCAACCTATAATTCCAGATTAGTTATCCTATTTTCCTTGCAGGAACTTTATCATCCAGAAAAACTAATTTTCTTGCTGATCCTTACACATGACACTCGACCCCCATCTCTATGCCTTTGGACAGATATGCATGTTTGGAAATTATTTTCTACTTAACTTCATCTTTTAGAATTCCTAGTACCTTTCAAAGCTCATCATAAGCATTGCTTCCAATCCTTAATCTCAGCTATGATTGCCTCACCTAGAAAATTGCTGTGTATTTATTTTGCCTTCTTTTTCATTATGCTTATGTTATCTCCTCTTATAGGATATAAACTCTTGAGACCAAGTCTGTTTCATTGTTATTTTTGCATGCCCAGTGACAAGGGAACACAGTCTCGGACCCTAAGTTGGCATGTAATAAGTGCTTACTGATAGATCGATTAATCTTTGCCGCATGAAATTTCACAGAACCAAATTTATTCTTCAAAACAGCAAGGCATTGAGTCATGCTTGAGTTATTATGGAATTTAAACATATTGTGGATAAAAGATTACAGCAAATAGCTAGACATTCAGCACTTTGAATTGTTCATTAACATATAATATTGTAAAGGTGCTACAGATGAACAATTAGTCTCAGAATTTAATAGGAGAAGATCACCCTAAAGTACAGGTATGAAATCAAGTAATAATTCCAAGAAAAAGAAGAGAGTGTGTTCACAAGGAGACTGTGTTACTTCATCAAAAAGTCTTTGCTCTTGGAACTATGACTCTAAAACTGAAAACAATAACGATAACAAAAACAAAACTTTGAGAACAGGATTGATGACGGAATGTTAT
Organism: Pseudochirops cupreus; assembly: GCA_028627135.1. Classification (NCBI taxonomy): domain Eukaryota; kingdom Metazoa; phylum Chordata; class Mammalia; order Diprotodontia; family Pseudocheiridae; genus Pseudochirops; species Pseudochirops cupreus. Next base: position 7,252 of record JAQQSU010016773.1, on the reverse strand, counting down.
TTGATTGTTAATCTAATCAAACTTAGATTCATCAGCAGAATTATTTTCTATTTTAAATCTACTTTTGATTTTACAAGTTTTGTCCTTAGCAATTCGGGAAGATACCCCACACTTGAAAGAATTTGATGTCTCCCTCTTGCTTCCAGAATAAAATCAAAATCCTTAGTCTGTCCATAAAAGCACCAGTGATCCCTTTTCATCTCTCAATATTTCCTCTTTTCTCCTATGGTTCTTCACTAATACTAATGTGTGCTTCTTCCCCATACTTTCTCAACATTACTTTATAGTATTCTCCTTCACACACTCTCCATTATAAACTGCCCCATGTGCAGTTCTTTATGTATTTCGCACCTCCATGCTTTTTTACACTCTGTATCTAGAACATACTTTCCTCTCACCTACCTTTGTAAAATCCCCAGCTTCCTTGAAAGTATAGCTCAATGTTTCCTCCTCTATTAGACCTTTCCTGAGCCCTCCAGTCATTATTAGTCTCTCCCTCTTGAAGTTACTTTGTGTACGTGTGTGAGTGATTGTGTGTGTATACTATCTACTTATTTATCAACACGTTCCCTGAAGGTAGAAATTATTCATATTTTGTCTTTATATTCTCAGTTCCAAGCAGAGTACCTTATTCAAAGTAGGTCCCTCAAAAAATTTGAGTCTAGTAACACATGACATGGTTATAACTATGTATTAATGGTAGCAGTAACAACACTGATGGAAGTGTGTATCATTTAGAAAAGTGATATATCCTTATTTAGACCATGTATAGGAAAGTAACTTTTTAATCTTTTTATTTTTTCACTTAATATCTTTTTTTTTCCAATTACATGTAAAGAGAGTTTTCAGCATTCAATTTCATAAGATTTTGAGTTTCAAATTTTTTCTTTCTCTGTTCCCTCCCCCCTCCCCAAGACAGTTTGCAATCTGATATGTTATACATATACAATCATATTAAACAAATTTCTTCATTAGTCATGTTGTGAAAGAAGAATCAGAACAAAAGAGAAAAATCATGAGAAAGAAGAAATACAACAATAAAAAAGAGAAAATAGTATGCTTCAATCTGCATTCAGACTTCATCTTCATTTCTCTGTATGTGGATAGCATTTTCTATCATAAGTCTTTTGGAATTGACTTAGCTCTTTATATTGCCAAGAAAAGTTAAGTCTATCAAAATTGATCATTGCATACTGTTGATGCTACTATGTATAATATTCTCTTTGTTCTGCTCACTTCATTCAGCATCAGTTCCTGTAAGTTTTTTCAGGTTTTTTTCTAAAAATCTGCCTGCTCATCATTTTTTATGGACCATCAGCATTCCATTACATTCCTACACCATAGCTTGTTTAGCCATTCCCCAATTGATGGGCATCCCCTCAATTTCCAGTTCTTCACCACCACAAAAAGAGCTGATATATAATTGTACATGTGGGTCCTTTTCCATTTTTTATGGTCTCTTTGGGATACAGACCTAGTACTGCTATTACTACATCAAAGGATATGCATAGTTTTATAACTCTTTGGGCATAGTCCAGAATTGTTCTCCATAGTGGTTGGATCAGTTCACAATTCTACCAATGATGCATTTGTTTTCCAATTTTCCCCATATCTTCTTCAACATTTATCCTTTTCCTTATTTGTCATATAAGCCAATCTGAGAGGTGCGAGGTGGTACCTTGTAGTAGTTTTAATTTTCATTTCTCTAACCAATAGTAATTTAGAAAATTTTTTCCTATGACTATAGATAGACAGCTTTAATTTACTCTTTTGAAAACTACTAAGTTGTGTCATTCTTGGCAGTGTCTTTGATGAAATTATTGATTGTTTCTATGATTTGTTGCATTCTTTAGGATTAGATTATTTTGTTTCCAATTAATTTTTAGTCTATCTTTCCATGGCCTTTTATTACATGTATGATCTGAAGAGGATATAGCTTATATTTCTGTTATTCTGCATTGTATTGTGAGGTTTTTATGCCACGTTGTATGCTCAATTTTTGTGTAGGTACCACATACCATGGAGAAAAATGTATATTACTTTCTATTCCCATTCAGTTTTCTTCAGAGTTCTAGCATATTTAACTTTTCTAAAATTCTACTCACTTCCTTAACTTCTTTCTTCTTTTTTTTATTTTGTGGTTAGAGTTATCTAGTTCTGAGAATGGGAGGTTGATGGTCCCACTAGTATAGTTTTGCTATTTCTTCCTGTAACTCGTGTAACTTCTCCTCTAAGAATTTGGATGCTATATCACTTGTTGCATATATATATATATATATAGTGATGATATTATTTCATTGTCTATGGTCCCTTTATTAGCATGTAGTTTCCCTCCTCATCTCTTTTAATTGGGTCTTTTTTTGCTTTTGCTTTGTCTGACATCAGGATTACAACCCCTGCTTTCTTTTTTTGCTTCAGTTGAAGCATAAATATATTCTATATCAGTCTTTTATCTTTGCTCTATATGTATCTCTCTGCTTCAGATATGTTTTTTGTGAATAATGTAATGTAAGATCATGGTTTTTCATCTACTCTGCTATCTGATTCTTTTTCATGGGAGGGTTTATCCCATTCACATTCAAATTCACATTATCATTACTAACTGTGTCTTTCTCTCCACCCTATCCCTCCCATTTATATTTTTCTCTCTCTTTTTTTACCCTTTCCCTCCTCACCAGTTTTTTGCTTATGATTACCACCTTCCTCATCTGCCCTCCCTTCTGTTACCATCCCTCTCTTTTTCCTACTACTTCCCTATCGAGTAAGATAGATTTCTGTAACCAACTGAATGTGTATGTTATTTCCTCTTTGAGTCAAATTCAATGAGAACAAGGTTCAAAGAATGCTTGCTGTGCTCCTTTCTTTCCCTTTACTGTAATAAGTCTTTGTGCATCTTCATGTGGTGTAATTTAGCCTATGCTGCTTCCCCATTTTCTCTTCTCTGAGTACAATCCTTAATGCCCTTAATTAATTATTTTTATCATTACCTCAAAGTCAAGTTATACTCACACCTTTGTCTATATATACCCCTTCTAAACACCATAATAAAGCCACAGTATCATCTTCTCATGTAGAGATGTAAACAATTTAACCTTATTGAATATCATGTTTTTTCCTTTCCTGTTTGCATTTTCATGCTTCTTTTGAGTCTTATATTTGAAGATTGATTTTTCTGTTCAGTTCTGTTTTTTTTTTAAATTTCCCCCAATCAGGAATGATTGAAAGTCTTCTATCTCATTAAATATCCATCTTTCCCACTGAAATATTAAGCTAAAATTTGCTGCATAACAGATCCTTAGATGTAATCCAAGTTCCTTTATTTTCTGGAATATCATATTCCAATCCCTCTGATCCTTTAATATAGAAACTGCTAAATCCTATGTAATCCTGAATGTGGTTTCATGATATTTAAATTATTTCTTACTGGCTGCTTGCAGTATTTTCTCCTTTACCTCACAATTCTGGAATTTGGCTATAATATTCCTTGGTCTTTTCATTTTGGGATCTCTTTCAGGAGGCAATTGGTGGATTTTTTCAATGACTATTTTACCTTCTGGTTCTAGGATATCAGTGCAATTTTCCTTGATAATTTCTTCAAAGATGCTCTCCTGGCTCTTTTTTGGATCATAGTTTTCAGGAAGACCAACAATTCTTAAATTCTCCCTCCTGGATCCATTTTATTGATCAGTTGTTTTCCAGTGAGGCATTTCACATTTTCTTCTATATTTTCTTTTGCTTTTGTTTGACTGATTCTTGATGTCTCATAGAGTCATTACTTTCCACTTGCCCAATTCTAATTTTTAAGGAAGTATTTTCTTCTGTTAGCTTTTGTACCTCCTTTTCCATTTGGCCAATTTTATTTTTTAAAGAGTTATTTTCTTCAGTGGATTTTTTTTTCTCCATTTGGTTGTGTGTTTTAAAGAATTGTTTTCTTCAGTCAATTTTTGTGATTCCTTTTCCAAACTGTTGACCCTCTTGCACACCTCTCAATTTTTCCTCCAATTTTTCTTCTACCTTTCTTTGACTTTTAAGGTCCTCTTTGAGCTCCTCCAAGAAGGCTTTTTGGGCTTGTGACCAATACATTTTCTCCTATGAGGTTTTTTGGATGCAGGTATCTTGACAATGTTGTCTTCTTCTGAGTTTGTGTTTTGATCTTCCCTGTCGCATAGTAACTTTCTACGATCAATGTTCCTTTTTGCTTTGTGCTGATCATTGTAGCTTTTTTCTTTGCTTTAAAGTTGAGCTCTCCTGTTGGAGCATAGGAGGCACAATCCCAAGCTTCTTGTATTGGGGACCTGGGGTCTGGTTACTGGCTTTGTGTGCTGAGGTCTGTATCAGCAAGCTCCCTAGCATACCCAGGATGGCTGCTAGCACAGGTTCTTAGATCTGCTTTTCTAAAGGAAAGCAACTCAAAATGGGTTAACAGTCTTACTTTAATCAATCAAACATATATCATTTACCTAGTTCAGGGGGAAAAGTCAGCATCCTGAACTTCAGAGAATGCAAACACAAGTTACAAGCAGACAGAGAAACAGATCAGCAGAAGGCTTCCAGAGTCTGACCATTACATCAGTTACCTATTCAGTTACCAGAGAGGGAAGCACCAACATCTGGGTTTTTCTTAGCTGGGGGGTTCAACGGCCTCCCAGAGTCTCATCCTGCCAAATCACACAACTCTTCTCAAAGTGAGCCCCAAAGCAAAACCTCACATCAGGCGTATATACAGCCTTATCATGGCTCGAAGAATGTCACAGACCTCTTGACTCACTGCCCAATCACAAAGCTACAAGGCGCGGGCATTCCCGAAAAACAAGCCTGGTGCCACAGGCTCCATGTGACCACATTCAGCCTATTAGGGAACAGAGTATATTTTCAAGTATGGGAAGGTTCTCAGTCACATAGCTGCTTTAGCAAAGGGCCTAGGGGCAGGGAAGATCTTCAGATTTCCATAACAAGGTCTTAGATGCTGGCAACTGTAGGCCATAGGGGTCTGTAGCTTACTTTGGGCTGAGGCGGCATTCTAGTGGTGGTGTCTGGCATGTGCTGAAGCCAGGTGGGGTTTTTCTGTGTTTCCCTAGGTTACACTGAAGTACCTAGAAGTTCAGTCACTGGAGGATTCCTGCTCACCTGGGGCTTCACACAAAGCATGGAGAGGTCCAACTACAGGAAAAATCCTTCTGCCCTGGAGCTGTGCTGAAGCACCTGGCAATTCTCCAGGCTGGAATCTGCTTGTTTCCTTGGCTACGCTAAGGCATGTATTGATGTCTATATTAATCCTAGTATTGATGTCTGCCTGTTCCACCACACTGGAGTTCAGGATCTCCCACTGGTTTGCTGAGGTGGGGCTTGATACCGGCTTTCTGGGATACATCCTGGCCTGGAATGCACTCTCTTCTTACTTAGGTGAAATGGACCTTTCCTGCTGATCCTCCAAGTTTCTCAGGCTAAAAGGCTGCTCCACTCCATCTTTCTGCTGATTCCTCTCCTCTAGGAATTGTTCTGGGGTCCTATTTTATGGTTGCATGGAGGAATGACAGCGATTTACTGCTTACTCTGCCATCTTGATTCCAAAGTATCTTTTTAGTAGTTATAATAGACATTCATTCAATAGCTAGCACTGTGCTAGACACTGTGAGTAATCCAAAGAGAGATAAACTCTGTTATCTGTCTCATGACTTTTTAGTACAAAAAAGGGATTACCTATTCTTTGGGGTCTTTTACAACAAACTTTTGAACATTTAATGAAACCAAGATTGAGCAAAAAGCAGAAAACTCCAGGTATTAGACATTTTAAGATGTAAGGAAATATTTTCAAGTGGTGGAAAGCTTTTGAATATAATGAAATGGAAAAACTCAGTCACTTGAATCAGAGGCAGAAGTATTCACCATGGCTAGGATAGAATATGTATAGGAAAAAAAAAACAACACTTGCCATCTTTCTGGCAAAAAAAGAAATGCAGATACCCCAAGAAAGAATAAATATTATTTCAATGATCACATTCTTCTAATGGACCATTCATTTTTAAATAATAGCAGGTTTTGGTTTTTCTTTCAAGGTTGAAGAGGAAATAAGAAATGTATGACTTTCTCTTTTTTTAACTTTAAATCATCTGATTCAGATATATATATCTATATATTAAAGATAATTATTTTGTCCCAAATAACTTCTTCCATAGTACTTAGATTTATTAACGCATCAAAATATTGTGAAGAGCATTAGATAAGAAATAAATCAAAGGCAGTGCACTAATATAGATGATAAATTATTTAAAGCAATTGGTAAACATTGTTGATTGGCATTCGTAGCATTTTTAAGAACCTTGCAAAATACTAATTCAAGCATACTAAGATTAAATCACCCTAATCTACCCATTGAACAAAGTATTTTATCTTGGTATTATTTCTGACAGGTAGGTTATGGTTGCTGAAAATTTGCTTTTGTGGCTTATAGATATTTGGAATCTTGGTTAATATATTTAGTCCTATAGCCTACTTTTGATTATAATTCATTGTTACTATAACCCCCATTTTTTTTAAGGTTGAAGAGGAAATAAGAAATGTATGACTTTCTCTTATTTGAGTTCAGTACATCATGTAAAATGAGTATTTTATAAATGAAAAAATGAGTAGGAAACAGATTTACCTCTACTTTAACAGTTCCCTAGAATTCCAGAGGAATAGTTTTGTACTAGACCCTAATGGCAATTGAGAGTAAAGGAATAAATAAAGCAGAATAATTTTAGCATAATTGTATAGAAATAAGCATACAAAGAGACTAGGTTTGGTATGTTCCAATGAGCCTGTACAGGCTGAAAAGAACATGGATATTGTCATTGCCCTGAGGCTCAGAAGGAGTGCCAATAGTCATACTTACCACAAGATATGCCACAGACAGCCCACTATATATGCGTGGGTAGGAGGAAAGATGATTGAATTGGAAAATTTACAGGATGAAGGGAATTGTGGATTCTGGGAATAGTATTTTCTACTTTTTGTGTTGCATTGTTTTACATGTCATGATTTGCTTTGTTTTTTCTTTTATCAGAAATTATTCCTTTTTCGTGCAATGATATCTTGTTTGAAGGGAGAAAATGTCACTCTTGCCATCTCTCTCTTTCCTCCTGTTTTAAAGGTAGTCCAGTATGAGTTAAATAAGAATAAATCTCTCACCAATTCATTTTCTGAGCTGATTTATATAATTTTGATTTTTTAAAGGGGTGATTTGAATATTTGGGTGTTTTTAAGGGGATTA
>JAQQSU010016772.1:0-10858 GCA_028627135.1 Pseudochirops cupreus | reverse complement strand
TGATTGCATGCTGCGGGGGGCGGGTGGGGGGGAGAGAAGAGAAGAAAATTTGAAACTCAAGGGATTGTGGAACTGAATCTTATTCAGTTTATTTTTATTTTATTTTATTTTTTTTTAAATTTTTTTATTTTTTTACTTTTTGAAGGGGGGAAGGCATGGCAATTGGGACTAAGTGACTTGCCCAAGGTCACTCAGCTAGTAAGTGTTAAGTGTCTGAGGTTGGATTTGAACTAAGGTCCTCCTGACTCCAGGGCCGGTGCTCTATTCACTGTTGTTCAGTTTACTAAAAGTAAACAAACAGATCAATAAAAAAAATTTTTTTTAACTGCATACCCTTTGATCCAGCAATAACAATACTAGGTTTGTACCCAAAGAGATCATAAAAAAGGAAAAGGGACCCACATGTACAAAAATATTTATAGCATATTTTTTGTGGTGGCATAGAATTGGAAATTGTGTGGATGCCCATCAACTGGGGAATGGCTGAACGAGTTGTGGTATATTAATGTAATGGAATATTATATTATTCTATAAGAAATGATGAGAAGGTAGATGTCAGAAAAACCTGGAAAGGCTTGCATGAACTGATACTGAGTAAAGTGAGGAGAACATTGTATACAGTAATAGCAACATTGTTTGATGATCAACTGTTACCATCTTAGCAATTCTCAGCAATACAATGACCCAAGACAATTCCAAAAGATTCATGATGGAAAATGCTATCCACATCCAGAGAAAGAGCTGCAGAGTCTGAATGCAGCTCAGAGCATACTATTTTCACTTTTTTAATTCTTTCTCATAGTTTTTTCCATTTGTTCTGATTCTTCTTTCACAACATGAATAATGTAGAAATATGTTTAACATGATTGTACACATATAATATATATCAAATTGCTTGCTGTCTTGGGAAGGGGGGGAGGAAAAAGAGGGAGAGAGAAAAATTTGGAAATCAAAATCTCACAAAAATGAATTTGAAAACTATCTTTCCATGTAATTGGAAAAAAAAAATAATATTCCCCTCCTCCAAAAAAGAAAACCTACTGCTAACTTCCAGAACCTTAGTATGAAACAATGTAATATTTACTTTGACCTCAGAAGATGACCATTTGCTTACTATTTTTTCAAGTGAAAAGTTTGAAAGAATTATTTAATTACAGTGAGTACTTTTGTGGCCATGACCTGCATTATTACCTTGTATAAGTGTTCTTAAGAAATTAATACTTGGGTAAGGCACTTGAAGTAATATGCCAAACCAAAGTGGTAAATAGAGTTGTCCCAGGATGGGTTGGTCAGTGAGGGATGCTGGGCTTAGAGAAATTACCCTTTGTGTCTTCTCACTTACCTATTGCCTACCCCAACACTTCTACTAACGTGTGTATATTTATGTATATGTGTATTTATATATGTATATATGTGTATACACACATAGGTGAAATCAAGATTAATTGGTCATCAAGGGAAACCTTGAAAGTGAAAAATAGTCACCATGCTTACACCCTAGAACAGTGGTTTTCAACCTTCCCAATGCTGCGACCCCCAAAGGGGTCACGACCCATGGGTTGAGAACTGCTGCCCTAGAAGATAGGTAAAAATGAAGAGAAGCTGCTCCATTAACCTTGCTTTGATATCTGATGCTTACAAATTTATTGAAGGTATATCTATAGATATTGGATTTGATCACGTTTATTTATGCCTAAGCCATCTCCTGCTCCTCACTTGGTTGCGTCACAGCAGACCTTTCAACACAGAGAGCTGAGTATAGCCCTGTAATACCTTAGAGTTGGCTGCCAGGGTGAGAACCATAAGAATATGGGAATGATTCCACTTCTAGGCAGTCATTAAAAAGTGTTTTGCCAGAACACATGGAGGAGATTAGAGGAGAGGCATGTGGAGTTCCATCAAAAGCATGTATATTTTTAAAAATTTGGATAAGGTCAAGTGTAGAAATCTAATTACTAAAAGTGTTACTAAATTATGTTGTAGTGATCACAGCTACTAAATATTTCCCAACTTTGAGCCTAGATCATTCTTTGATAAGAATATATTTAACAAAATCTTTGCTTGTAATTTCTAAGGCTCAAGCATGGTTAAAATTGCTAGACATTCCCTGGGTACAATATTGAGCCCTCTTGGGGCGATGACATTTGATATTAATATTAATATTTTGCTACAGGTAATTTATACCACATAATTGCATTTATCTATTCTAAATGGGTATTTGGAGCATTAAATCTGAAACCATTTGACCTTTAATGTGAAATATCATTCCTTGTTTACTTGAAGTGCTGTTGGGAATTTCTTAAGAGTCCCTACAGAATTTTCTAATGTGTTAAGAGAGAATGTGTAAAATAAATCTATATACATAGAAACCTGCTTTAATGCAACGTTGTTTTGCTTCACAATGTCATTTTCAGAGATCTCTATCTCAGTAGGCTGTCTTACTGTAAAAATGATGAGTCAGCGGAGGACCTCATTGTAGGTATTCGTGCTCCATATAATAGGGTGGTGTGCAGAGAAGGTTTAAGTCAGATTTGTAAATGAGACTTGAAGATTTTAAAAGTTACTAATTTATAGAATTATTTTGTCCATATTGCAACATGCATTAAGAGCTTGTCCATTAGTGTGTATATCTGGGACCAACAGTAATGATAGATGGACAGTGAATTATGTCTTGAGTTAAACAAGAGGAGAGTAAAACTGGATTGCCTTCAGAAGATTGCACAACTGTTTTAATGACCCCACTCTTCCCATAAAAGCAAAGGCCAATCTTTTTAATACCAACATCCACATTCAGTCAGTGTTAGTATATGGCAGAGAATACAGCAGTTTCCAAAGAATTTAAAATGATTATCATGCATAGGGAAATGGAAACGATTATGAAAAGAAGATGGGCTGGTTATGTATAGAGGCAGAGTGCTCTACTGGTATACCCCCTATGATATCAAGAGAAAGAAAAGAAGGCCTCCAGCATGTTGAGTGGTTCCCCTTTGGTAATTTTATGGGAGGAATTGGGCAGGAGTCACAGAGGATGGGCAAGTGTGTCTGCATCTTTGAAGGGAGCTTCCAAATCTATGAGATCCATCTGAGTATTTAGTAAAGTATTTGAACTTCCTTTTTAAAATGAACCATAATTATTCCAAACTTCCTTATCTTCCACAGTCTAGTAAAATGTTGAAATTTGCCTTAGATTTGGAATAAGGTGACTTGGCTCTGCTGTTTACTACCTGTGCTACTCTGGACCTCAGTTTTCCTCATGATGCCCAAAATTTCTTACAGTTCTACATTAGAGATGCTTTGAGTTTATGTGGTAATGAAGGAAACTGCTACTTGAGTAGGCATTCAGAGCATTATTTTGTGTAAATATTTGTTGAATTAAATTGTTTACCTTCTAAAATTTCAATATGTTGCTATTCCAAAGGCCAACATATAATCATTTCAGGACACCCTAATTTTGACTCCAAATGTCTTTTCTTTGGAGATTCCAGTTTAGTTTTTTGTTTAAATAATACTAAGAATAGTCATTTAATATACAATCTTTCAATTGTTTTATTTGACTGCAGTTGATGAAGAACGAGTTAATGAGCTCAACCGATTACGGGTACTTTACAAGAGAACAATTATGCCTTACAACATATATAAAAAACGACAGAAAGGACCAAGTGATGAAGCCATCGTTCAACAGTATGCAGAATTGGTGGGACAGACCTGTTCAGAAAGAATGTTACTGTTTAGAAGCTGAAAAAAAAGAATTATTAAAGAATTAATAACCCACTCTCAACCTTGGGTATGACATCATTGCACGCCATTTTATTATGATTAACACACTTCTTTGTTAATAAAGTCACAGGATAATATTGCAACCATCTAAAATTATGCATCTTATTTTAACTATTATATGACTCTCTTAAAATATTTAAAGTGAAATGTTTGTGAAGTATGTAATATAGAGAGAGATTTTTAAAAATATGCCTAGTTATTTCATCTTAAGATTTTGGAAGGTTAGGGATTTTGGTTTTTTTATTCAATCTACATTAGACTTGTCATTTGTTGATACTTTATGGTAAATTAAAAAATAAGGTTCATTTAAGTGATTTGAATCATAGATGTGCTTTGATTTTTCTTCTGGCAAAATTAAAGCATGCTATTTGCCTCAACTCAATTAAAAGACGGTAATTTCAGTAAAAAAAAATTTCTAAAAGGTGCATTTGAAAACTAAGGCATTAGGTTTTAGCAGACTTGTCTTTTTGAAGAATATATGTATATGTTACTTAATCCTATAGGTTATACATTACATAATCTTATGTAATGAAGCTGGATAGTTCTTTTAAAAACAAAAACAGGAACATTAGACCTTTTTATTTTAAATATATTATCCTCTGAAATTGCAGTAATCTTGCAAGATGGGTTTTTAGGAAACTTTAGCATTTCTCATGATCCAAATTCTATAGAAATCAAAGGTTGAGTCAAACATTCCATGTTGGTTCTCTCCTTGAATATGACACCTGATTTAGGTTACCGATGAAAATTAAGTATTATCTAGACACCTTCCTAGCTCTACTAAAGAATAATATCTAATGAGACGTGAATCCAAAGGTAGTCACTCTTATGTCTGAGTGCCTTCTGTCATTTCCTTGTCATAAAATTAATTTGAGACTTTGTAGAATGCATAAGTATTTTTCTATTGTAATAGTCTAAATTAGTATTTTTTTTTCAAACTTCTCTTGTCACAAACTACTTGTGTGACTTATTATTTAGGAAGATGAATCACCCATCCTTCCTTTCTTCATGAAGTTTTCTACTTCAGCTCAGGAGGAAGACCAAGGTCAACCTTTTTAAGTGTTGCTGGGTTTGTTATTACTGAATGATGCAGAATATTCTTTTGATCAAAGGCTCGGAGCATATCTCTTTGTTTGTTTCCCAGTCATCAAGCCATCAAACCAGCCACAATTTTTACTTATAGCTCCTTGTCTACTTGCAGTCTTCTTTGTGCTCATTCTTCTTTTCTAAATAAAATTAGAAATTTGAAACTCAGTCAGAAGCCTGATAGAGGATATACACTGTGCATTTGGTTTAGACTTCTGCCTACGACACGTGATCTTCAAATGTCATAACTGAGAACACTTTTCACTTGACCCAAATAATATCAAGTAATGTGAGCAGTTTTTTGCATATAAATGAAGGCTGCCCCCTTCAAGGTCACCACTTCGGCAGGCCATATACTTCTTCCAATAATGCTTCCATTGCAAAAAGCATTTGAGGACTCTTCTTTGGGCAGTTTGCTTCACAGATTGCTGTAGATTGTTTTGATTACCCATAGTGGTAGTTAAGTATTAATATGTTTTTTGGAACTAAATAAAGTGTAGCTGTTATTAAGTAATGAGACTGATTTCTTGCATGGCTTAGACAGAAACTAATTTTAACAGCAGTTCCTAAAAATACGTTCCAAAAATATTTTGAGCAGTATCAGCATTATTGAAATGAGCTCCCAAGTTATCTATTTTGAGTGACATTTGTGCAAATGTGTTAGTCCTGTCTGTTTAAAAGGAAAAAAAAATCTCATAACTTTATAATGACACCTTATCACATAGTATTTGGAAAGAACACATGAAGCTTAAGACTAAAGCTTACTCTTCAGCACCATTCAATAAAAGTCTCCACTACTACAAAATCCAATATGGACAATATTCTTTGTAAGGGGATTCATTACTGGCAGAACATGTAATTTCTTACATTGGCCCATGTTATAGACTCTTGAGTCTAGCATTGTAGCAGGGTTTTAGTGAATTTACAAAATAAATTGGATTTGGAGTTGCCTTATCCAAAAGCTATATTCATACATTCTTCTTTTTAAAATTAACTTGAACAGCATTTTTTTTCAAAAGCAAAAGTTTTATTCTATTACCCCAAAGCTTGCTGAGACTAAAAGGACTATGTTGGGGAAAAGGAACCCAAAAAAAGAGGTATCTGAGGTTTGGGATTAGCTAGCCATTTTGTTAAGGAATTGACCTTTTATTTTATGTTGGTAGTCATTCATTTAAAGGCATCATGAGAACAATTTTAAAAAGTCATAGTATTTAGTTTCAAAATTCTGAATCTACAGCTATACTACTGACCCTTTCAGATTATGAATAAATTTATGCTTCATGTCATGGGAACAGAGCTGTAGGATATGTCTGCCATTTCATTTTTATTTTTCCCAGCTTTTCCCTATCTTAAAAAATGTTTATTTGGGTTTTTGACACTCAAAAATATTGAGGTTAAGTTCTAATGCCTATGTTCTTCTTGGTTTCAGCTATTTAAGTGAGGAATTATTATTATAAATGTAAGTAAGTCTTCAACACTGTTTAGTCTATTTTTAAAATTATTTTGATAATACCAAGTGCATGTATTATGTTTAATGTAGAATATATGGCTTAAGTGAGCTATTCAGGATGTTTGAATAACATTAAAGTTCGATTTTTAGGCAGTGGTTTATTTTAATATAAATAAAGAAGGAAAATGACTGTAATTGCCAGGTAACTAAAAGTAACTAATGTTGTCAGCTTGAAATGAAAAAGAAATAGTAATAATTGAAAAATGCTATTTTAATTGGTAGTTACTTGAATCTTTTCATTTAAAGTGAATGTAAGATGAGGACTACATGTTGTGAATTTGTTGCTTTTGTAAATGCTTTTTGAACACTCTACTTGATGAAACTTAATGGAAAAAAATAAAGCTATTTCTGTCTACTATGGTTGTCATCAATAAGAACTTATGTGACTTATGTTTTCATGGATTTTTTCTAAGTATATGCCTTCTGGAGTGAGGACACTAATGTCAGTGGATAGCATTAGATGAATATTATACTTATTTTCTAATTATAAGAGTTGTCTAAACCATTTTGCCTAATTCAGGAATGATAAAATACAATTATTCTTTAAGCCAAAAATGTATATGAAAATTTGGAACTTCCAGTGCCAATATGGTGGAGTGAGGAAGGGAACTCCCTGCATTCCTCCTGAATTTCCCTCCAAACAACTTGAAAACTATCTCAGAACCAATCTAGGAACAGGGAAACAGCTTACCAACATAGCAGGAGAGGTCTGTCTCACTGGGGAGGGGAAGGAGTGAAGTCTGAGAGCAGCAGAAGCTCAGAGCTCCAAGGCAATCCACGTTCAAGCCAAGAGTCCCTGACCAGCAGCATAGCAAGGCCCCACCCCCAGTGCAGGCCACTAGCAAGGCCTCACCTCTATGGCTGATCAGTAGTGAGGCCCCACCCCAAGGAGCAGCCAGCAGTGAGACAAAGCCCCTGTAACTGGTTTGTAGTGAGATCCTACCTCTCTGCTGGTGGCCCTGCCTCCATAACAAGCCAACTGAATGGCTTAAAAATCCCCAATTAAATGCCAGATTGGAAATCGTGAAAATCAAAGGAGAGATTAATAAAAGCAGTAGACATTGAACTAATAAAACTTGAAGCTGATTTTATGAAAAAAAAAACAATAAAATAGATAAATCATTGGTTAATTTGATTTAAAAAAGGAAAGAGGAAAATGAAATTATTAGTATCAAAAATGAAAGGAGTGAATGAAAGAAATTAAAATGATTATTAGGAGCTATTGTGCTCAATTTTATGCTAATGGATTTGACAATCTAAATGAAATGGATGAATATCTACAAAAATATAAATTGCCCAGATTAATAGAAGAGGAAATGGAATACTTAACTCAATCTTAGAAAAAGAAATTGAACGAACCATCACTGAACTTCTTAAAGGGGGGGAAAAAACCAGAGCAAGACGGATTCATAAGCAAATTCTACCAAAAATCTAAAGAACAATTAATCTCAATACTATATAAACTATTTGGGAAAACACGTGGAGGAGTCCTACCAAATTCCTTTAACAACATGAATGTGGTGCTGATAACTAAACCAGCAAGAGCCAAGAGAGAAAGAAAATTATAGATCAATTCCCTAATGAATATTGATGCAAAAATTTTAAATAAAATACCAGCAAGATTACAGCATTATATCACAAGAATCATACACTTTGACCAAATGGGTTTTATACCAGGAATGCAGGACTGGTTCAGTATTAGGAAAACTATTGACAAAATTGGTTATATAAGTAACAAAACCAAATAAGAAATCATATGATTATCTCAATAGATGCAGAAAGAACCTTTGACAAAATACAACACCCATTAATTAAAACATAACACTAGAGAGCATAAGAATACATAGAACTTGTCTTAAAATGATAAGTACTATTTATTTAAAACCAGCAGTGAGCTTTGTGTAAAATCTTTCACGAAACAAGGATAACCCTTGTCACAACTATTTTTATTCAGTATTGTACTGGAAATGGAATAAGAAAAGAAAAATAAATTGAAGGAATTAGGATAGGCTGTGAGGAAATAAAATAAACACTCTGCAGCTGATGATGATTTGCTTAAAGAATAGTAGACAACTAAAATACAGCAAACTTTTAGGGTATAAAACAGAACCCACATAAATCATCAGCATTTCTTTATATTGCCAACAGAGTCGAACAGCAAGATATAAAAAGAGATTTTCCATTTAAAATAACTGTAGACAATATAAAATACTTGAAGTCTGCTTGCCAAGACAAACACAGGAAATATATGAACACAATTACAAAACACTTTGCACAAATAAGGTCAGATCGAAACAGTTGAAAAAATATTAATTGCTCATGGGTAGGCTAACCCAATATAATAAAAATGACAATACTACCCAAATGAATCTATTCAGTACATTCATAGCAGTCTACCAAAAATTATTTTACAGAGCTAGAAAAAAAATAAAATTCATCTGGAAGAATAAAAGGTCAAGAATATGAAGGAATCAATGAAAAAAAAAGTTAAGGAAGGTGGCCTAGACAAATCTTAAACTATGTTATTAAAGCAGTAATCATCAAAACAGTCTGGTACTGGCTAAGAAATAAGAGTGGTGGACCAGTGGAATAAATGAGGTACACATTACACTGTAGTAAATGACCATTGTAATCTACTATATGATGAACCCAAAGATTGAAGCTTTTGGGTCAAAAATTTATTTGACAAAAACTGCTGTGAAAACTGGAAAACAGTATGGTAGAAACTAGGTGTAGACCAACATCTCACACTTGTGTACCAAGGTAAGGTCACAATGGGCACATCACATAAAGGGTGATACCATAAGCAAATCAGGAAAGTGTGCAATAGTTTACCTGTCAGATATATGGGTAAGTGAAGAATTTAGGAGTGAACAAGAAATATAGCATTAAGAAATGTAAAATGGGGGGGAGGGAGGGAGGCAGCGTTAAGATGGCGGCATAGAAGCAGGAGAACTCCACAAACTCCCTGCCATAACCACCTCAAATACCTATAAAATATGACTAAACAAATTTTAGAGCTCCAGAACCCACAAAATGCCAGAGAAACACAGCTCCTGCTGAAGGCAGCCTGGCAAGCAGACGGGAAAGGCTCATCGCAGCATGCTGGGAGTTGAGCCCACCCTGGCCTGAAACCAGTTAGCCCCAGGGTGGCCAGGACAAGCCATGGCTGTAGCACTTGGGAGAGTGGACCAGCAGCAGCTGTGGCAGTTTCCAAAATTATCAACCCATAAGAGCCAAGGTCAAAGTGAAAGGTCAGTGGAACTTGGCTAAATTAGGGGGAAAGGAATGGGTCTGGCCATCTGCCCTGAGGGCAAGAAAGCAGCAGAAGTGGTGGCACTGCAGCCACCTCCATGTGGCTACTCCAGAGTTCCCGGCCTGCAGATTGCAGGGGGGCCAAGTGATCATTCAGAGGCTTAGTGCTCTTGCCTTAAACTGCCTGGATCAGGATCGTGGTCTTGGGTGGTAGTCCTGAGATGCGTGACCAGTGAGCCAAAGCTGGAGGGGGCTGCAGAGACAGTGGCCCCCTAATAGCTCTGGCAGCTGTGAAAACCCCAGCAATTTGGGACAGAGCTCTCTCCTCTGAAAGCAGAGTTCTACAGAGCCCAAAAGTCAAGTAATTGACTGGCAACATGAGCAGGCAAAGGAAGTAAAGTAAGCACGGCAATCCAACTTTAGATTCCTTTTTTGGGGACAAGAAGGATCAAAGCATGGAATGGGAGGAAGACAACACAGTCAGAACTCCCACACCAAAAGCTTCCAAGAAACATGGAAACTGGTTACAAACCATAGAGGAGCTTAAGAAGGATTTTGAAAACCAAATAAGAGAAATGGAGGAAAAATTGGGAAGAGAAATGGGAATGATGCAAGAAAATCATGAAAAGAGAGTCAACAACCTAACTGAAGAAAATAACACCTTAAAAAATAGATTAATTCGAATGGCAAAAGAGGCCCAAAAAGCCAATAAGGAGAAGAATGCCTTAAAAATCCAAATTTGCCAGATGGAAAAACAATCTCAAAAGCTCAGTGAAGAGAATAATTCCTTCAGAATTAGAGTGAGGCAAATGGAAGCAAATGACTTTATCAGAAATCAAGATACTATTAAACAGATCCAAACAAATGAGAAAATAGAAGGCAATGTGAAATAGCTTGTTGAAAAAACCACTGACCAGGAAAATAGATCCAGGAGAGAAAATTTAAAAATTATTGGAGTACCTGAAAGCCATGGTCAGAAAAAGAACCTAGGAATCATCCTTCAAGAAATTCTCAAGGGAAATTGCCCTGACATTTTAGAACCAGAGGCAAAATAGAACTTGAAAGAATTCACCTATCACCTCTTGAAAAAGATCCCCAAAAGAAAACTCCTAGGAATGTTATAGCGAGGTTCTGGAGTTCTCAGATCAAGGAGAAAATGTTACAAGCCGCAAAGAGGAAACAATTTGAATACTGTGGAAACACAATCAGGATAACACAGGATCTAGCAGC
>JAQQSU010016771.1:0-10858 GCA_028627135.1 Pseudochirops cupreus | reverse complement strand
TCTCCCATGAGGTCTTTCCTGAGCTGGAGACCACTGTGATCTCTGAACTTAAGAGGACTTATTGCCTATACCATTCATTTACTACTATTCACTTAATGAGTTTTACAGTCAAATTTTCCCATGTATGGGCAGTCCTGACTTATCTTCGCCCTTTACATATAGCCACCATAGAATAGCTGTCCCACTGGATGACTCAGTGGCCACAAGAATTCCCTTTCCCTTGCCATTCTGTACTAAACTCAGGGCTTCCCTCTTCTCAAATTTCTGACTTTTTACCTCAAGCTATTCAAGAAGGGAGCCTTATATGGGGTCAGCAGCCATGGTAAGGGGAAGAAAAAGTTTAGAGGATGCTCTGAACACCACCACTGCCACATCCCAAGTCTAAAATCTCAGAAGCATCTCCAGTCCCAAGCCCATCTCCTACTCATCCCATGCAATAACAGGGAGAAAAGCACTGGCCTCAAAATTGGGAGACTTGGCTCGAGTCCTGGCTTTGACACGAGCTATTTCTGTGATCTTGGACAAATCACTGGACCTTCCTGGGCCTAACTTTCTCACCTATGCCCTGGAAAGGTTAGACTAGATGCCTTCCAAGTTCCATGCTCCACACCTCATCCTTCTATGAGGAAATGCTCATAACAGTCTAAGTCTGCTCTTCATTTCCACCCCTCACTCTAGATATCCATCCCCCATTTGTTCCTCCTTTTCCAGGTTTCTCTGCACTGTCAGGCAGGGAGAGGAGAAAAGTTCTCTACTCCTACTACAGTCAGTGGGAGGAAATGTGTTTCTGTCAACTCAAAGCTGGAACAATGAATGAATTTTTTTCATAGAAACACTATAGTATGTGGCAGTTAGGATTGACAGCAAGCACTAGTACAAACACTTTCCTCAGGTACTCTCATATACATCAGAATGTTGCACATACCAGATACTCAATAAATGTGCTAATTGAATGAAGTAGGGGATAAGGAAGGAGATTAAAGAAGTACATGAAAGTAAGACGATGAATGAGATTAATCTCTGGAGTATAAAATCAGCTCTAGGAATCTGTACAACCACATTAACCCCAAATCTTCAGATAGAACCTTTACATGGTCCTTATCCTCCAGTCCTTTCTGGACCACGAAGGGTGTAGTGTCCTGAAAATTACTCAAGTTTCCCACTTGAGTTGAAGTGAGTGCTAAGCAGTCTAAGACAGAATCTATCACAGTTTCCTTATGAGAAATGGTCTCCAGGGGCCAAGTCCAGCCTATCTGGGACCAGATATTCTTTCTAGAGAGCAATTATCCACTGATTAAATCACTCTGCTACATTACTGGAGAGTGTGGCTCTTGGGATCTGAAGTTTCCTTTCTTTTCTGTCTAGGTATTTTCCTAGGTCACCAGGGGAACTCTGGACACAAAAAAGTGAAAAAAAAAATCTGCAATCCACAAGGTCTCTGGAAAATATTTAGTATTTATAGTCAAGGTAAAAATGACTTACCTGGAGCTGGTGAGAGTCAAGTGGAGGGAAGAGAGGGAAGAGAATGAGGTCCTATTTTAATTTGAGAGATAATTCCCAGGGTTCTCCTCCAATTACAAAGTACATGTAGTAAAAAAAAAAATGCAATTAGCTTCTAGAAGCCCAAATGGGTAAGGTGGGTCAGGAACATCAGGAGAAAATATGCTCTCTTTGATTTTCAAATGAGTCATCAAATCTGGAGAAAAGGAATAAACTAAGGCACAGAGCTATAGGAGTTAAATCTCTAAATTGCTGAAAAGGAAGCAGCCAAAGAAATATCAAAAAGTGAACTGCTTTCCCCATTCTAACCCTGAACTATGTCAGGAGTGAGATGGCCTTTCCCCAGCCTCATCTCTGACTCCTAGCCCTTGCTGGAACTTAGAGTGGGTGAAGGCAGTCAACAGGCAAAGTGCTATTCATGCCAAGAAGAGAAAGTAAAAAGTTGGTAATGGAAAAAAAAAACCCTTTTACTTAGAGTTATGCTAACTGACCAAAACAGCTGATCATGTGTCAAGGAGGTGATTATGGCAAACTTTCAAGGCCATGAGATAATTGTGAAATGAAACCTAGCTTGAGGTTATGACCCTAAGGAAAATGAAACCCTTTGGTAGATAGGCCTACTCATATGGTTCCCCTTCAGCAAATAAATGATTCCTACACAAAGGTCACAGACATATCTTTATCTTAGGAGTTCTGAATAGATGAGAAGTCTCCCCTTAGGAAGGAAGGAAGGATGGTTCAAACCATCACTAGCAAAATTCTCAAACAATGAGCACCTGGAACCAGGTGAACAATCCCCAAAGAACCCCTATTACAGCTGGCTAAAAAAGGACTGACTGAAAAACCCAATTTTCCAGGGTCCTGGGGTGATTAAAAAAAAAAAGTAGGTCAGTCACACTCTACTCCACTCCTCTGCCTCTGAGTTATGTGGACAGTTGAGAAATACCTTGATGCATTCTACTATTACTTTTTAAGTCCATGAGATATGTCAGTAAACTCCCTTTTCTCACAGAAGTATTCTACATTAGAAAACAGGGTATCTATAGTACTTTACATGAACTAAATAAAATGCATGTGAAATTACCAGTGTCCCAGAATCCCAACCTCACAGCCTGACAAACTCTCTTAAATTCAACATGCCTTATTGCCGAGCACCCGAAAGCTGGCGCCATTAGGTAAGCATCAATTCCAGTGGAAAGCGTGCTGAGTATTCAGGAGATCTAGGCTCAAATCTGCCTTGCAACGTGAACAAGTCATTTAACCTAACCAAATGAAGCAGCTGAACTAGATTTCTCACGTCCCTTTCCAGTTTAATGATAATAAAAGTAGATTCTTAAAAATCCCTTTACACAAGGTGCTCCAGGCCGTTAACTCTTTTCGATGCCCGGAGTTGCAGAAGAGCACTGGGACACAACCTTACTACCAGCACTGTAACTCTTAGTAGGTGGAAATGTAAAAGGGGATACATTTCATCAGCAAACTGGCTCTGATCAGCAGGAATAAAAAATTAACTCTGAGCTGAAATCAAAGGAGCCAGGTGTGTCTTACTCTTCCTTATCGGAATAGGAAAGACAAAACTGTTAATCTCCTCGTCGTTATTTGGTAAACCAAGACTGTCGGTGCATTAAGCGGGGAGTACAGGGAACCCGGTCCAAGAGTGGGGGGAGGTGGAAGCCAGGGGTCGTCCTGCTTTTCTGGTTGGGGCTGGAGTTGCCGGACCTGAAACCCAGGGGCCTCTCGAGGCCAGGGATGGATGCCCCTCTCCGGGCGGGTTAAAAGCGTGGGTTACGAGGGGTAGGGGGCGAGAAGTTGCCAAAGGAGGATGGAAAGTGGGGGTTCGCAAGGGTGCAGCTCTAGAAGCCTTCCAGTCCCTTTCCTGGCTTTGCTTTTTCCCAGGGGGGTGGGGAGGTGGGGTGCACCGCTGCCCCAACACTTCTCAGGGGAATGCAGGCTCCCGGACTGTTGATTGTCCTGGGAGCCCTGGCTCTCACGAGGCAAGTCCCCACACGCGGCAGGCACTTGGCCCGAGGAAGAGGGGGAAGAGAAAGAGGACCCCCCGCAGACACAGACACAGGGTCTGGAGCGGCCACAGAGGCTCGCCAGGGTGGGGGAGGGGGAAACCCGGGGCCAGAGAAGCGGGGGCTGCACGGCCGAGCAGGCTGGGCGGGGGGGGGGGGGGCGGAGGAATGTCCGGAGGAGGAGGTTAGGCAGCCGGCTGGGGGGGGGCCCCACAGGGGAGGAAGGGGGAAGGGCAAAAGAGGCTGACGCTGGGGGGCGGGGCGCGGGACGCGGCACACGCCTCGGGGTCGAGACTGGCGGGAAAGGCAACCGGGGATCGAGAGTACCGAAGGGAAAGTAGCGGAAGCAGAGAGGGAGGACGCGAGGAAGGGAGAGCGGGATGGAGAGCATCCGTTCCCGGGGCAGCCCTCGCCGCTGCTCCCGCCTCACTCACCTTGCTGGCCCCTGCTACGTCCCGGCTTCGGTGCCTGCTTCCGCGCTGCTCCTCCCTGGCCTGCCGGGCGGGCGGCCTCGGCGCCCTTAGCAACCACGCACCGCCACGCGACCCGCGCTCGCCGGCCACGTACCACGTGCGCGCCCCCGACAGACGGACGTGAAAACGAATGAACGCGGGATCGAGGAGAGGAAAGTTAAATCGGAGGAAGGGGTGGGGGGGAGAGGGAAGAAAAAGTCCGCTCCCGACGATCTGCGCGTGCGCAAAGGGCATCCTCTGCTCCCAAGAGGCAATGCGAGCTGGCTTTGCAGCGGTGTACTCTGGGAATTGTAGTCAAATGTAAATAAGACAAGCGTGAGTACACAGTAACAATACAGTCTCTCTTCTAGGATTTCTCAGAAGTCCTGTCTTTGCAAGTTAGTTCTAAGGAATTTCCCTTTCCCCTTTGATGAACAAATCAAATGAATCCGTATATTATATATAATTACATGTTTATCGTATTATTTATAAATTGTATTGTTTATAATATATAATATTGCATTGATATGTTTATTATAAGTCATAATATAGAATACGTTTATTCAATATTATTATATGCTTTTATAAGGGCAGCGAGGTGGTGAAGT
Source organism: Pseudochirops cupreus (assembly GCA_028627135.1). Taxonomy (NCBI): domain Eukaryota; kingdom Metazoa; phylum Chordata; class Mammalia; order Diprotodontia; family Pseudocheiridae; genus Pseudochirops; species Pseudochirops cupreus. The sequence continues at coordinate 6,280 of JAQQSU010016771.1, read as the reverse complement.
AGATAGGAATGTCAAGCCTGGATATTAAGAAGAGTCAAATCTGAGTTCAAATATGGCCTCAGACACTTACTAGCTGTGTGACCCTGGCCAAGTCACTTAACCCTGTTTGCCTCAGTTTCTTCATCTGTAAAAATGCGCTGGAGAGAAAATGGCAAACCACTCCAGTGTCTTTGCCAAGCAAACCATAAATGGAATTATAAAGAATAGGACGTGACTGAAATGCCTGAACGAAATTGTTACATGTTATATAATTTATAATTATTGTCATGTTATATATTCGCTTTTACATATAGCATTTGTATATTATACATTTATTATTACATATTATATTACATACATATAGTTTATTATGCAGAGTATAATACATATACATACATGTATATCATACAATATACATTACAGTACATATTAAGTGCTTTGCAAGCTTTAAGCACTACATAGATGCTATTGTTGTGATTGTGATTATAATTATGTTAAAGTACTTCTTTGAGCATCAGCTTCCAGGAAAACTTTTGGGGTCCACCTATGAACCAAAGTGTGGAAAGGCTTGTCCAGCCCCTTTGTCTATAAGGTACAATTACAGCCTCCCTCTCCCTAGGTCCTGGATTTGAACCTTAGGATATACTGACTCCCCAATTCTTAAGGAACCCAGACTATTCAGTTGGACTGACGTGTCCCTGACCAGATGGAAGCTGTAGAGCTAAGGCAAGGGCTCTTAATCTGGGACTCCAGAATTGGCTTTTGAAAACATTTTTGTAACTATTTCAATAGAATTGGTCCCCTTTGTTATGTACCTCCTGCATCATCCTGAGAAGAGTTCCATAAGCTTCACTACACTGCCAGAGGTTTCTTGCTAATATATAGCTGGAGAAGTAATAGGACTAAACAAGGGGGAATCTAGGAAATAGATGAAGAATCTCAAGGAGAGGATCTGGGAGTATTAGAATTCACTATAGAAACCAAAGTAGACCAAAACCAGCCACCTGCAGCTGTGGAAACCTTACATCATCATGTTCCCTTCAAATCTACTTTCCTACAAGCTTTTCTTTTTTCCAAACATCTCTCATTAAAAATATGGTACTCCTTAAAACAGGTGCATCAGGTCATAACCAATCATTTCACCTGTTCTAGTGACAGCAATCACTCCACTAACACCTTCTACTACTCTTCCCCACACACATACCATGAGCACTACAGAAAGCTGGGTCATAATTATGTGCTAGTTGAATGTATTTTTTGAGAAACCAGAGAGAGAAATATGAATTCAGGAAAACTTAAGGAAATTCAGAGGAGGGATGAAAAGCACTTTTTTATTAAAAGACTTTACAAACAAGGCTACAAAAAATTGATATGACACCCCTCAACCATAGATGGAAACGTGAATACAAAACAGGGGCTGGGTGTTGGAGTGAAAAGTGGAAACTGGAGGTTGGTGGAATGGCCCCCAAGGATAGGGAGAAACACAGGCATTTATAAACATGCCTCAGAACTGAGCATAAACCCTGCTCCCAGCTCATGATGTGGGGTCTGGCACACCAAAAGCAGAACCCTATTGGGGCTAGAATGAGAGATGAGTTTGGAGCTCCAGTTAGAAGGTGCGTCCCCCTTGAGTCCATGAAATTAAATTCTTGGGATTAAAGGTACTTTATTGGGGAGAATATATCCCAAGATATGGAAAAGAATTAAGTGTTCTGTGGAAACAACAGAGCTGCCAAGATTGAAAGACGTGTAGGGCCCAAGGAGTCTGATTTTATCCTGAGAAGGCAGAAATCTCCCTGTGGTTGAAGGAAAATAAGACTTTTTTCATTGGGATCACTGTGGATCTGTGACCATCAAGGGCCCACATCTCCCTCTTCTGGCCTCTTGGTAAATTGGTGCTTTTTGTGAAAGGAACAGGCAGATGTGGATAGGGAAAGACCTCATAGGTGTGTGCAGAGGCTGGTGGCTTGGGCCCCAAGGTTTCAGGCTCATGTGCTGTGAGCTGGTCTCAGGAGGTGGATGAGTTTCTTGCAGTGCCTGGCAGAAGAAGGTCGGGGACTACCACTGCTGTGAGGAGGTACTGAGCTGGACAAAGAGAGTGAAGCCAACTTCTCACTGGCGTCCAAGGACACCAACACCTAGAACAGATGGAAAGATCAAGCTGTAACTCCTCACTCTCAAGACAGCGCTGCCTTTGGCTGGCCTTTGTGGCAAGTTTTTTCCTTTTTCTCTGTCCCTGCTTTGTTGTTTTATTGGTAACTGAGATGTCAGGAGATGCATATCATGAGAAGATTCAGGTTCTCACAAGATGAAGGGGGCAATGCTACACTCCCTCCAGGTGGGTTAGGCCCTATACTCCTACTCCCCCATTACAGATAAGAATGGAACATCTTCACTGAGGGGTCAATCAAAGAAGCCTGATTATTAATGTAATGTCACTGCAGCTGTAGTTGGTGAAATAACAAAGATGGGATGTGCTTGGCAAAACTTGGCCTGCTCTGGTGCATCATATCCCAGAAATGGAGATATGGAATGGGTCCTTAAGGAATGGGCTATGCTTGGAAGAGGCTGTGGGGAAGAGGAGGAACTCTGGAATTTGGATTCATTCCTAAGAGGCCAGGAGGAACAAGGGACCTGTTCTCTTTTGGCACTTACTTTCTCCACAAGGAAAAAAGGAGAATCAGCAGTGGCAGTGACCCAGTGTTGAGCTCTATGCCCCAGATGCATTTCAGCCTAATGTTCTCACTTTCTAGGACTCTTCCTCCCTCAGGGTGAGAGGCTGAGCAGAAGACTGCAGTGCCACATTTCCTTCTCAATTCCTTTCCTTCCTGATCCATAGCCTTATTTTTGTTGTGTGTTGTTTTTTTTTTTATAGCCAAGCACAAGCTAGGTTTTCGGCCCTAGATTTCCCTCCCCAGTGGCTGTTTGTGAGGTCATATGGCCAACACAGGAGCTCAGAGTTTTGACTGCTGGGTCTCTGAGGACAAACCTGGTGGATGCAGGGCTCTTTTCTGAGGCTCCGAAGAGCAATGAGGGCAGCTTCTCTCACTGTGGGCTGTGGATCTCCACATGCAGTTTCCAGGAGCCGATGGGGCACCTGGCACCTAAGTAATTCCTCCCCTAGCCCTTCAGGGCCCAGGTTACCCAAAGCAGAAGCTGCATTACGCCGGGTCCCAGTCTGAGGATCAACTAACAGCTGGGTTACTGTGGCCACAGCAGGTACTAGAGCTGGTGCCAGGGGCCCAGCCTGGTAGGCTGCATTTCCAACAGCAAAACTGGCACTGCGGCGAACAGCAGGGTCCTTGTCCCTCAGCCCAGCCAAAAGCAAGCTTAGCAGTCCTGCCTGGCTCTGGAGGGCCCCCCGAAGGGCAGTACTATGATGCAGCAAGTGGCCCAAGAGGCCGTAGGCTCGAGCACGGACTGGATTCTCCGGGTGGCCCAGAAGGCAGCGCAGGGGCCAGTAGGACTCATCAGGCCCAGCCAAGAGGTCCTGGAGGAAAAGCAAGTGGTTGCGAGGCCAGACTCTGGCTGCATGGGCTAAGAGAGAAAGGATATCAGAGGTCAGAAGGGGCTGGTCACCCAGCAAGGCGGCTGACAGGAAGGTGATGGTGTTAGGTGAGGCAGCCACAGCAGTTACAAACTGGTTGAGGGTGGTGGAGTCTGTGAGGGCCAGTCGAGTGAGAAGGCTGACAGGCAGTTCAGCCTGTGGTAGCAGGAGGTAGCGGCAACAGACCTGGGAGAATAAAGGTGAGCAGATGAGAAAAGTGAAGGGTGTCCTTAAGGACAAAGAGATAAGTCCTAGGGTAGGGCCAGAGAAGAGGAAGTCCAGAGTACAAGAACCTCCATTCCCCAAACAAGGAACACAGATGGACCACCCTCCCAATTCTCCCCCTGGAACTCCTAATCAAAGAAGAGGGGGCCCCTAAAAGGCATATGAAAAGTTACCTTGCCCCACAGGGATGGGACATTGCATATATTTTCTTGCTTTTTCAATGTACTGGCCAGTATTTGCTGACAATTTTTTTTCTTTTGAAAAATTATCTTTAATATTATTTGCTATACAGGATGGCTTTCTGGGAAGGGGAAGTGATTTGGGGGACATAAAAACATGATATCAACATAATTTTTCCAAAAGATATCATGAATATTCCTGGCCAAGGGCCCCACCCTGGGGAAATGCTCCCTTTGGCCTTTTAGCAGGGTTTGGATATGGAGATTATGGGCAAGAGAAGCCACAGACTAACTCCCACCAGGGGTCTTCATCCAGGCCTGAGCACCAATGCCAAGCCCTCCTTGACCTCCCCTTCCCTTTGCCAGGCTGGTCAGACACCATCTTTGGCCTTACAAGGTGAGATTACAATAGAATCCAATCCTGTCCCATGGCTGGTGAGGAGACCAGCTCTAGCCTGTTGTGGCCCACCTCAGCCTTCCCATAGCAGTCTTCCATAGAAAATATGTCCTCAGCCAACCTCCAAGGTTGCAGTACCACCCACGCACCTGCAGCAGATGGGCTGGCACTTCTGAATCCCTGAGGTCTGCCAGGATACTTAGAAGAATGTCAACATCCACATCCATGGCGAAAGGGAAGCAGAGAAGTTGGCAGACAGAGAGCACCACAGCCGGAAGCAGCTCTGACCCGTGTTGTCTGGGGAGGGCAGATGGGGCAAATACTCTTGGTCCCTCTCATCTGCTACCTGTAACCAGTTCCCTGACTGCTGACTGGCTCCTTCCCTCAGACTGCATCCCCTCTCATTAGGGTTCTGGTCAAGCCCCCTACTCCCAGCTCCTCATCTCCCACATCCCCCAGGTATCTGGTTCCTCTCTTTTGACAGCCCCACTCTTGGCCCTTCCATCAGCTAAATTCCAGACTCACGCCTGTCCAAGCTGCTGCAGGAAGTTGGGGGACAACAGGTACTTCAGAGTGGACATGAGGATGCTACCATGCTGAATCAAGTGGGGCAGGCATAGGTGGGGCTCCTGGGTGAAGACTGCCAGGGCAAGGTTGAGCAGAGCCGTAATGCCTGTTAACACCAAACATGTGAGGGTGGGGAAAGGGCCCCTCCTCAGCCTGGGTGGGGAAGGGACTCGCCCAGGACGGCCCAGAGAGAAGATGTGACCTCATGTCCTTTGACTCCAAATTCAGATTTCCACTGTCCTACACTGCCTCCACTCCCTGAATAACTAGGAAGAGAATTCTACAGCAGCTCTATCTCTGGTTCTACCACCCTCTTTCCCATGAAATACCCCTGGTGGCATTAGCCATAGGAATCGCCTTTGCCTACCAAGATGTTCTATTCTAAGTAGCAAACAAGACCCATCATAGGTTGTTGGATCCAGTGCTGGAAGGGATCTCAGGGGCCATCTAGTCCATCCCCTTCATTTTACAGATAAGGAAACTGAGGCCTGGGAACATTAAGTAATTTGCTCAAGGTCACAGACAGCCGACCCCAAACCTCACAGAAGGAGATCCAAACTGGCCTTGGAATGGGGATGACACAAAGGATGGGAGTGGGCAGGACCCAGGAACCAAGGGAGGGCTAGGGCCATGTGGATATCAAATGTTGGAAGTTGAAAGAGCCCACAACCCATTGACCTTGGAGAAGTCAACAACCGAGACACAAAAACTCTGGGAATTCTACCTTGGGGAGAGATGAGAGTCCATTCAGGCTCTGGGGTGGGTTGGCTAGGCAAGGACATCTTATCCTCTGAGGTGGGGACCTCCTTAGACAGCCTCAGTGTCATGAAGAATCGGTGCCACAAAATGGTCCACAGTTCTGAGTTGGCCACATCCTGCACTATCTCAGCCCCACCCTGAGGGAGAAAGCATCCAGGTGGTGTCTAGGCTTCAGGTGCCAAGGATCCCAGCTATTTTTCCCTGCCCTTGATGTAGAGGAAAAGGGCACCCTAAAAACCACTCCCTCTTCTTCATGGTGTCCATACTAGCTCATTTGTCTAGACAGGCATGGCAAATTAAAAAGAGAAGGAAAGCTCAAATTCCTCTTGTGTCCTAGACCAGCAGAGCGGCCTAGTTCCCTTGTCCCTATTTCCTGCCTGTCCTGGGTTGCACAGATACCTGAGTGATGAGCTGCAGAAGAAGAAACAACAGGCCATCATAGAATCCGGAACCACCAGGTGGAGTACGACGCAACTGTAAGAAAGGAGGGAAGCATATGATGACCAACCTTGATAAACTGGACTATCCTCAACAACGCACAGCTAAAGACAACTCTACAAGCCTCAGGATGGAAGGAGATACCTAAACTCAGAGAAATATATAGAAAGACTATAGTTTAAATGGAGA
>JAQQSU010016770.1:0-10858 GCA_028627135.1 Pseudochirops cupreus | reverse complement strand
GAATATTGTGGCCACTGTAGTGAAAACTGTGTGGCCATTTTCTGTGATAAGATGTAATGTTGTGAATATTATAATGTTTTGAATGTTTGTCTTGATTTGTAATGGAATAAACAGAGTGTTCACTCTATTTTGTAATCTGAACTCTAAAAGCTGTTCATAGTAGCATTCCTTTGGGAATCTGCTGGTGCATGGCGTTACAGAGGCACAAAATTTATTTTTTGTATTTGCAAATATGTGTATTTTCTGAGTTCTGTTTTTGCTTTTTAAAGAACAGAATAATAAGACTGCCTATCTCTATAGTCATTTTAATTTTTCAAAGTGTTTTCAGCTCTTTGATCACATTTGTTTAGCTGACATACATGTGAGGTGAATGGAGTAATTTTTTTCCCTCCCTTTTAGAAATAAGAAAACTGAAGTTTAAAAAATGTTGTATTTTTGAGTAAGAGGACCTTGGTTCACATCCTTGTTCTACCATTTGCTAGACATGTAGCAATGGGCAAATCACTTCACTTATGTGAAACCCAGGCTACTCAGTTGTAAAGTGAGGGGAGAAATGCAACCAAGGAAAGAGCAATGGAAAAGGAGGCAAGTTCGATTTCTACCACTTCTCACTAGCTATATGACTGTCAGCCTCTTGATTTTACTTTCCAGGCTTATTATATATCCCTTTATTTCACACACTCTTCATTTCAGCCAAACTCTTTGTTTTTCCTTCTATGCCTCACAAATGTCCTGCTATATTCCATTTCTGTGCCTTAACACAGTGTCCCTCATGCCTGAAAGATACTTCCTCTTCATCTTTTCTTTTTTGAATCCCTAATTTCTTTCAACACTCAGCTCAAGCACATGCTCTTACATAGACCCCTTTCCTGGTCTCTTCAGTGGCTAGTACCAATTATCCAGTAATTTTAACAATCAAAATTACTTGGTACATATTTTGCATATATTTTTGCATGTAACTATACATGATGTACATAATGTTTACATGGTAATGTCTCCTTCCAAAAGAAGATAAGTTCCTTGGGAATCAGAGAATGTTTCTTTTCTAACTTTGTATCCTCAGTACCTAGAATAGAGTCTGGTACATAGTAGGTATTGGATGTTTTCTTGCTTGTAACCCTGTTTTCTTCTTTCTTCAGTGACACACCATGAATACTGTTATTTCTCTTCTCATGGAATTTTATTAATTGATGGAGTCAAATAACATTTCAAGTCTTTGATAATTTGATATTTTTGCCCTTCATTCAAAGTAAATAAGTTCAGTTAGAATTGATTTTACATAAGAATCCCCAAGTTGTAATTGCTTTTAGGATGTCCCTGTCTAATGGCCACCACAATTAACCTACTTCGAATTGTTCCCCACAGTAATCAGCATATAAGATATCGTCTAGTTTTTCAACTGTAACCCAGTGGGTTCTCTTACATGTCTCTACATGGCTTTCTTAAATATATCAGAAATGTTTGAAGGCCACATGCTGGCAATATGTCATTAAAAGAAAGAAAACAGATGGTTCTCAGTCCAAAGAGATGCAGGCAATTTTATGTGTTCTAGGATAAGTTCAATTAGGTAACAACTTCAAGTGTTTCTTGCCAAACAACCAGTCATCCTACAAATATATTGCTTTATTGAAAACAATTCTTTGCCTTTTTATTGCTAAAATTGTCCTAAAGGGAGAATATCTGAGGGGTCCAATCTTAATGTATCTTTCAACTGAGATATTCATTTCTGCATTTATTGTTATGTATCAGCATAGAGCATTGGAAAAGAAACTGACCCGGAAGGCTGAAGACCTAGATTCCAGCCCTGGCTGTGCAACTTACTCCTTGTATATCTTTGAACAAATTAGTGAATCTCTGATTTTTTATTTCCCTCTTTTGAAAATGGGAAAACCAATTCCAGTGCTATGCATATTACATGGTTATTATGAGGAATAAAAGCAATAGTGGGGTCAAAACCACTTTTGTAAACCGTAAATGGCTATAGAAAAATATTGCTTAAACATTTATTATTTACAAAGATCTATTGCTTCAAAAGGCTGTGTATCACTTCCACACATTTAGATCATGTTCCTTGAATAGGAGACGATTTTATGAATTTTTTGGTCCATGACTTTGTTAAATGTTTTCTAATCATAATCTTCTCTGAATTTAAATAGGTTAAGTATAAGATCACATACCAAGCTGAAAGAAATTTTAGATTCCATCTAATCCAAACCCTTCATTTTACACATGAGGCAACTGAAACCCAGAGAAATAAGGTGATCTGTTTAGGGGTCACCCAGACTGTAAGTAGCAGAGTAAGGATTTGAATCCAGGTCATTTGCCTTCAAATCCAATGTTATGTCCAATGCACCACTGTGCCTTTTTTCAAAATTAACTTATTTATTTTTATTTTTTAACATTCATTTCCATAAGTTTTAAATTTTATCCTCCTCTTTCCTCTCCTTCTTCCCCAAGGTGGCATGCAAAGTGATATAGACTCTACATATACATTCCTATTAAACATTCCTATTTTCACATTAGTCATGTGTAGAAGAACTATAATGAATGGGAGAAACCATGAGAAAGAAAAAGAAAACAGTCTGCTTTGCTCTGCATTCTGACTCGATAGTTCTTTCTCTGGATGTGGATGACATTTTCCATCATGAGCTCTTTGTATGTGTATTATGTCCTTGCATTGCTGAGAAGGGCTATGTCTATCAAAATCAGTCCTCAAACAGTAGCTGTTACTGTGTACAATGTTCTCCTTCTTCTGCTCGCACCTCTTAGAATCAGTTCATATAAGTCTTTCCAAATTTTTCTGACATCTGGCTGCTCATTATTTCTTATAACATAATAGTATTCCATTACATTCATATACCACGACTTGTTCAGCCATTCACCAATTGATGGGCATTCCCTCAATTTACAGTTCTTGGTCACCACAAAAAGAGATATTATAAATATTTTTGTACATTTGTACATTTTCCCACTTTTAAAAAATCTCTTTTGGATACAGCCCTAGAAGTGGTATGGCTGGGTCAAAGCATATGCACATTTTTATAGCCCTTTGGGCATTCTTCCAAATTGCCCTCCAAAATGTTCGGATCAGCTCATAGCTCCACAACAATGAATCAGTGTTCCAACTTTCTCACCTCTTCTCCAACATTTGTCATTTTCCTGTTTTGTCAGGTTAGCCAGTTCAGTAGGTGTGATGTGGTACATCAGAATTATTTTGATTTGCATCTCTCTAATCAATAATGATTTAGAACATTTTTTCATATGACTATAGATAGCTTTAATTTCTTCCTCTGAAAATTGATTGTTCATATTCTCTGACCATTTATCAATTGGGGAATAACTTGTATTCTTATAGATTTGACTCAAATCTCTGTATATTTTAGAAATGAGGTCTTTATCTCAGATATGAGTTACTAAAATTCTTTCTGTTTTCTTCTTCCTTCCTAATATTGGTTGCATTGGCTTTGCTTGTGCAAAATCTTGTCAATTTAATGTAAGTAAAATTATCCATTTTGCATTTCTTTATATTCTTTATGTCTTGTTTGGTAATAAATTCCTCCATTCTCCACAAATCTGAAAGATAAACTATTCCTAGCTCCCTAATTTGTTTATAGTGTCAGCCTTTATAACTAAATTGTTTGCCCATTTGGACTTCATTTTGGTATATGGTATTAGACATTCATCGATGCCCACTTTCTGTCATACTATTTTCTAGTTTTCCAAGCAGTTTTTATGAAATAGTGAGTCCTTATCCCAGAAGCTGGGGTCTTTGGGTTTATCAAAGAGTAGATTGTTATAATCATTGACTACTGTGTCTTGTGTAAGCAAATTATTTCACTGATCTATCCCTCTATTTTTTAACCAGTGACAAGTAGTTTTGATGATTGCTGCTTTATAATATGATTTAAGATCTGATATGGCTACACCACTTTCCCTAGCATTTCTTTTCATTACTTCCCTTGATATTCTGGACCTTTTGTTCTTCCAGATGAATTTTGTCATTATTTTTTCTAGCACTATAAAATAATATTTTTTGTAGTCTGATTGGTATGGCACTGAATAAGGAAATTAATTTAGATAGAGTTGTCATTTTTATTATATCAGCTTGGCCTACCCATGAGCAACTGACATTTTTCCAATTATTTAGATTTGACTTTATTATATGTGTGGAAAGTGTTTTGTAATCATGTTCATATAGTTCTGGGGATTGTTTTGGCAGATGAACTCCTAAATATTTCATAATGTCTACTATGCCTTCCTTAAAAAAAATCTAATGCATCTATATATTGCATTAATGTTATTCCTAATCATTAATAAAACTTAGAAAGATTGATAAAGACAACTTAGTTTTAGTAAATTAAACCTATTAAACTATGGATCAAAAGTGAGGGAACTGGAACAATGAGTTCATAGAAATAGCTAAATATCTCAAGTTATGATTCTTAGTTATCTATGTGATTTTTGGTGCAGAAAAACAGGACCAAAAAAATTTGATTGGTCAGTCCAATTTTTCCTATATGGAATTATACTTGATATATGAATGATTTGAGTTTCTTATCATTTGGTTGGCATTACAAAATCAAGTTGACCTAATAGGTAGTAATAAAGCTTGATTTGCCAAAAGGTACACAGATGTGGCCTTAAAAGCATGGCAAATTGGGCTACACCCTACAAATTGTATAGTATTGCTATGCAACTATAATTATGATCATGCTAGAATCTATTATCCAGTCTATACCAAACTTAATAAATGCTTATAGACCAATGGTAAAGCTTTTGAGGGTCTGTAATGTTAATGGGATAATAAAATCTTCCCTGCCCATTAATAGACCTCATGTGGAGTCCATTAAGGGAGGGACTTGCCAAAGGAGGAGCTTGCTTAAGAGGAGGCTTACTTGTCCAAAGGTTTCCACACCTTTTCGTACTAAGTTGATTAGGCACTGAGTCACGAGGGTTGTGATGCCTTCTGGCTCTGAGAAGTATATACGTATATACATATACATACATACATACATACATACATACATACATACATACATACATATATATGTATATTCTGAGTTTGTATTTTTCTTTGGGGGTTTGCTTATGAAGACCATTTGATTTCCTTGTTGAGACTCTGAGTAGTTGTATGTTCAGATCCCCCAACTGCTCAGATAAAAAGGCTTTCTTGATCTGTAAGTATATAGCAATATTGCTTTGATTTAGACAATCAGAGCCCTGTCTGTCGGTCTTCCTGCTAATTTCTCTGCTCGTATTTTCTGTGCACCATGTTCAGGGTGCTGACATTTCCCCTGAACTAGTGAATGTAATTAAAAGTTTGATTGTTAATCCCTTTTTGAGCAATCTTTCCTTTAAAAGCAGAACAAAGAACCTGTGCTAGCAGGCCACCCTGGGTGTCCAAGGGTGCTTACTGCTACAGGGCCCAGGTTTACATTGCCATATATCCTTTGGGTAGACATTAATACTAATTTCTTTTCTTTTAAAACATTGCCAATAATGCTACAGTTTATAAGGGTTTCATAAGTCATTGGTCAAAATTACAACTTCAACGAGACCTTGTCAATCAGTCAAAAAGTGTTTGTTCAGCACTTATTAAAATCAAGGTATTATACTAAGAAATGGGAATGTAAAGACAAGTAAAAAGAAAGATAGTCCCTACCCTCAAGGAGCTTATATTCTAGTAGAGGAAAACAACACATAAATGGAAACTGAAATAAAAAGAAGATTGGAATGGGGAGGAAAGTGAGGAGGAGAAACATGATGGAAAGGTCTGTAGTAAGTTTCGTGAGAAAGAGATGGCCAGCCTGTGCACCCTCTTTAAATGATAATTCTTGGAGCAGCCATACAATTGGAGAGTGGTACAAAAGAGTCAAGGATATGTCCTAGGTTTGAATTCCAAGCTGAATTGATCTTCTAGGATGAGGAGGTTTCCGTGGGATGATGGAGAACCTGGTGAGAAATGAAAAATGTTAGTGACTCAACATTGTTAAAATAGCAACATAAGCTAGAGAGAATGAAAGTTTGACTCACACTGAATGCTTTTAACTTTCCTAAATGTTGGTGCCATTTGTCCACAGCTCAAAACAAATATACACAAAGACATAATGAGACACATTTCCCCCAGTTAAGAAAAGTAACAGAAAACAATGATTTAGACTGATAATGCTTTCAATCTGATACTTTAGCAGTTTCCCATTTATGAAGAGAAAGGAAGTATTTGGTTTTAGCTTTAAGGAATTAATTCCAACCTTCTCATTTTTACTCTAAAAATATAAACTTAATATCAAATCAATATAAAATTAATATAAAATTAATCCACCTAGTTAAATTGCTTTGTAACATTTACAGTTAAATGAATGAAACTGAATAAATAAAATGCCATATTTTTAAAGTCACTCCAAGTTTCTATCAGGATCCTTTGTCAATTCACTTTCATTCATTTGCTTTCTTGCATAGTCCTTTTTAGTGTGTGCTTTGTTGTTTAAATCCAGCTGGGTTTTTTTTTTAATCCTTTGCATTATTTCACAAAGACCTTTATATATTTCTTTATTGTCCTCACATTTGATCTTAATTCCATTATTCTTACATTATATTAATGCCACACAATTTAACTATCTGCTTCCAATTTTTTGCAATTACAAATAATGGAATCATAAAAATCCCTGAGGAGATAGCTTTCTTTTTTCTAAACAGTAACATTTTCAGGGTAAATTCTGAAATAATGGTTTAGTTAGGTGAAAGGGGATGATTATTTTTGTAACCTTTGCTGGGTAGTACCATATTGCTCTGCAAAATGGTTCCACTAGTTTGCAATTCCATCAGAAATGGACTACTTATTTCTTTACAACCCTGCCAGTGCCGATTTTCATTGCTTTTAATTATTTCTTACCAATCTTAGAGGGGTAAAATGATACCTCAAAGTGGTTTTCATTTGTATCTCTATCATCTCTTTGATAACTAGGTAGGTCAAACTTTTTTAAGTGCTTCTTATCTATTTGAGCTTCTGTTAAAAAAAAAAAGACTTTTTCAAGTACGTAAATGAAATAAGAAACATCATCCCATAAATACGTGAATGTCGCATGTTGCCGTGTTCACAATAAGCATTAGCAAAAAGACCCCTTATCCTCATCCTTCTTCACTTGTGATTAACTTTTGATGCTGTTGATCACCCTCCTCCCCCAGAGACTTTCTCTTCTTCACATTTCCATGACATCGCTCTTTCTTGATTTTCCTCCTACCTGTCTGTCTACTTGGATCAATCTTCACTTATGACAGGCTCACCATGGAGTGGAAAACTGGGGAGAAGAGGGAGCTTGCAACAAACTGTCTTATTTGTTGAGAGAAATTTAAGCATCATTTTTGCTGATCAACTCTCATTTCATGCTGTATAATGACTAGAAATGTTCCTACTAGGACCAGAGATTTCAGTAAAGAATTTCATTGTGTTATCAATTGAAGATACCTATATCTACATCTATATCATCTTTTTTTATTTACTTAGATTTGTTGAATGCAACCAACTCTTTATTAATGGTTAACTGAATGACCTTCGCAACTGCAACATGTCAGGATGTTATTTTACTGTATACCTTGCAACTGATAGTTATGTTTAAAAACCTTTCCTGGGATCCAAGATACATTTGTCCATGTCTTTAGGGACTGGCAATGAGATGGTGTTTGTACTCATTTGGCAGCACCAACCAGCTAGGTGTACTTTTACATAACTGCGCTATAAAGAACTTCTCTTGACCTGGGAACTCTGGGATTTGGCTATAATATTCCTAGGAGGTTTCTTTTTGGATCTTTTTTCAAGAGGCAATTGGTGGATTCTTTCCATTTCTATTTTGCTCTCTGGTTGTAGAATATCAGGGCAATTTTCCTTAATAATTTCTTGAAAGATGGTGTCTAGGGTCTTTTTTTGATCATGGCTTTCAGGTAGTCCAGGATCTAGTTTCCAGGTCAATCGTTTTTCCAATGAGATATTTCACATTGCCTTCTATTTTTTTTTATTTGTTTGGATCTGTTTTATAGTATCTTGATTTCTCATGAAGTCATTAGCTTCCATTTGCTCCAGTGAGTGCTTGAAATTACTTTTCCATCTGGCAAATTTGGCTTTTTAAGGCCTTCTTCTCCTCATTGTCTTTGTGGGCCTCTTTTGTCATTTGAGTTAGTCCATTGTTTAAGATACTATTTTCTTCAATATTTTGGGGTGGTCTACTTTCACAGGCTGTTGACTCACTTTTCATGATTTTCTTGCATCATTCTCATTACTCTTCCCAATTTTTCTTCTACCTTTCTTGCTTGATTTTCAAAATCCTTCTTGAGCCCTTCCATGGCTTGTGACCAATTCATATTTTTCTTAGAAACTTTTGATGCAGGAATTCTGACTTCATTGTCTTTCATGTTTTGATTCTTTTTGTCCCCCAAAAAAGAAATCAATGGTCTGATTACATTTCCTCTGCTTGCTCATCTTGCCAGTCAATTACTTGACTTTTGAGTTCTTTGCCATGGTAGAACTCTGCTTCCAGAATGGAGAGAGCCCCGAATAGCTGGGGTTTTTGCAACTGCTGGAGCTATTAGGAGGGTGCCCTCTCTACAACCCCCACAATCTCTGGCACACTGGCCACACACTACAGGACCACCATCCAAGACCATGATCCAGATCCAAGCAGCTTAAAGCGAGAGCAATTACCCTCTGAATGGTCTCTTGGTCCTCCTACAATTGACAGGCCAAGAGCTCTGGAGGCAGCTGTGCAGCAGCAGCTACAGCTGCCATGCCTCCTCTCCCACCTCTCACCCTGGGAGGCAAGGGTCAGAACACTCTCTTCCTTCCCCCTGTTCCAACAGAGTTCTCCATTAACCTTTTACTTTCTCTTTGGCATTTATGGGTTGAGAAGTCTGGAAACTGCCACAGCTGCTGATGATTCACTCTCTTGAAGTCAGCTCTGCCCATGGCTGATTCAAGGCTGCCCTGGAGCCAGAATCACGTGGTTCACATTGGACTGTGCTCTGCTCCCAGCATAGTTGTTGATAGACCCTTCCTGTTGGCCTGCCAGGCTGCCTTCAGCCTATTTCTGTCACTCTGTGGATTCTGTAGCTCTAAAATATGTTTAGAGTCATTTTTTTACATGTATTGGAAGTGATTGAAATGGAAGCTCACACCAAGTTCATGCTTTTACTCCATCATCTTGCCTCTGCCACACCCCCCCCCCCCCAATTATATTTTAGTCTGGTTCTAGCTGCATGGGAGAGTTTTGCCTGTTGCTTCTGGTCTTTGCATCTTGAATTTGTCACACCTTTAGAATACAGCATTGAAAGATTAAATGACTTGTTCAAGGCCACACAGCCAGCATATGTCAAAAGAAGGTTGACTTGAAACCAGGTGTTTCTTTTTCAAAGGCCACACTTCCTGGTCCTTATGCACTAGCAGGGCTCAGGAACCTGTGGCCTCAAGGACACATGTGACCTTCTAGATCAGTGGTTCTCAACCTTCCTAATGCCGTGACCCTTTAATACTAGTATGTGGGTGTATCTGCATGTGGGTAGACCCGCTTGGAGATGGATAGAGGAGCGGTGTCTTGGTTCCTAAGGCCATTAGAAATATGTGTTTTCCAATGGTCTTAGGCAACCCCTGTGAAAGAGTCGTTTGACCCACAGGTTGAGAACCGCTGTTCTAGATCCCAGCAGCCTTTAGACTGAGTCCAAGTTTTATAGAACAAATCCTTTTATTAAGGTGGTTTGTTCTTTGAATTTTGGATTCAGTCTAAGGACCATGTTTGGGGGCAGCTAGGTGGCAGTGAATAGAGCACCAACCCTGGAGTCAGGAGGACCTGAGTTCAAATCCAAACTCAGACACTTAACACTTACTAGCTGTATGACCTTGGGCAAGTCACTGAACTCCAATTGCCCTGTCTTCTCCCCTCCAAAAAGCAAAACAAAAACAAAAACAAAGGACCATGTTTGAGGATCTAGAAGGCCACATGTAGTCTTGTGGCCATAAGTTGCCCACACTTGTGTGACCAAACTATTTTTTCTCTCTTCATAAGGAGATGTGGGTAAAAAATTAATACTCATTTAGTGGTCTTTGATGAAGAGGCTTTCCCAACTTATTTTGGCTGACCCCTGGATTGCAGGCATGGAGTTCATCACTGGACTCATATAAAAATTTTTTTGTCAGATTGGTAGGACTTGCCAAAACTTGCCCCCTTTGCTGGTCCAGAATTGAGATTACCTCTACACCACAGTGAGGTATTGGAGATATACTTTAGTAAAGAAATTCATTTCTGAGGAGATTTTTAAGACTACATATCATTTAAAGTAAGGATTAAAATAGTAAATAATTTAAGTTCAATTTCAACTGTTTTTCAATTATTATTGAATTAACATTTTTTATGATGTTTATGTTTGCAAAGCACTTTATATGCAGTACAGTATGTGATATCCTCAACCTTGATCTAGAAATTACACTCTATACAGGTGAGTAAATTAAAAATCAGAGTGGTTGAGAGTTTCCTAAATTTAATTCAGCTGATAAATAACTGATGGTTTTTTTTCAATGATCTCTGAAAGATCTTGAAGAATACGACCTATATGATAAGATTGAAATGCAATGTGACTTGAAGAGATAGAGTTCAGAATTTGGAGTGTAGAAGACTGAGTTTGAATCATACCTGGGCCAATCAGTAGCTCCATAAGTATAGGCAAGCTACTAAAATTCAGTCTCTTTTTCTCTGAAATTACAATAATAATATCTGTACTACCTTCCTTATAGAGTTGTGATACTCAAATGAAATAATGGATATAGAGTGCTTTGCAAACTTTGAAGTGCTTTTATGTCAGCATATAATCTTTATAG
>JAQQSU010001677.1:0-14913 GCA_028627135.1 Pseudochirops cupreus | reverse complement strand
TATTATTATTATTATTATTATTTACATGCAACTGGGAAATAAGATATAAAGGCACTGGGGTATGGAGATCCATCTTACCCTACTGGAAAGTCAGAGGGAGGATGGGGGAGGATATAGAAGAAAGCAGATTGCGGGAGGGGAGCATTCAGTGGGACCGCTGTTTTGGGGTGGTGGGTAGGGGAAAGACGGGGAGAAAATGTGTAACTCAAAATCTTGTGGAAATGAATGATGTAAACTAAAAATAAACACAAAAGTTAATTTTTAAAAAATAAAAAAAATAATTAGTTGATGAGAAAGTAGATGCAGCTAGTAGAGGCTACAAAAGTAGCCTAGGAGTATCGTAGTGAAGGGAAGGAGTAATATAAGACAGTAGTTTGAATGTATTTTAGGGTCAAAAGCAAAATATTAAGGATAGAAGCAACTTGAGGATGGTTGCAGGGAAGGAGAAATTGGATAGGATTGAAAATAAGATAGTGTGGACTGGGAATGGAGAGTGATCACTGTCTCAGACTCCCAAAGGAAATATCCCAAATGGTATCAAGAATTCAAGTAGAATAGGCAGTCTTAGCAAGGAAAAGGCCACCAATACATTTAACTATACTTTCCCCATATTACACTATACTTTCTACTTACCAATGCTTCTTGCCACAGAAAAAATCATTCAATGATGTTTCTTTATATTGATTTAAGGAAAAAAAAACCCCACCAATAGTCATTAGAAAAATTTAATTTGTACCCCAGGCTTAAGCAAAAACCAATCCTATTTCCTACTGAGTTTATTTTGAAGATCATCACATTGATGCTATTGCCTTATGGCTGGATTTTTTCTATCCCAGCAGATTAACTTTAAAAAATATTTATACCTTTCATTTTAGTAAAAATTTCATTTCTGAATTTAAAAACTTATTATATGGAACAGAAATATGAATTAGCAAGGGAATTTCAGCTAATGAAATACTCCTTTAAATAAGTCAAGAAATGTTTCTTAAGCAACCATTCTTATCCAGTATTATGGTATATACCTAGCACAGTACCTTAATATAGCAGATACTCAATAAACACAACAGGCTGAATGACTGAGATAGAAATAAAGTCTAAGATAATCCCCAAACCTGAAGAAGCAAATATTTTTGTATTTGAATACAAAATATAACCTTAAAGGAAAAATCTGAAATGAAGTAGAAGGTAAAAAAAACACAAAAAACAACTTCAAATTTGAATTGTCAAAATCTTCTATGTTAAAAGAGTCATCTAAATCTTATTAGACAGAAAAAGTGGTTTATTGATGCCTTTTTTTTACAGCAGTTATTTCTCTAATACCCTCAAAACCCCTACCTTTGTAACAAGAAGAAAGACCTACAGATCAGCAGAGGCTGACAGTTTTTGGAACACTCTTCACTGCACCATCACTTTGTTGTTTCATCATCTGTTCTCCAAGACTTCAAGGCTAATCACTGCAGTTAATACAATATCAATACATCAAAATATTCATTGCCACACTTTTGCAATAAGAAAGAAATTGGAAAAAAAGGGACACACTGATTAAAGAATGGCTAAACAAACTGTGGTACATGAATACAATGGAATTTAACTACGCTGTAAGAAACAACAGAAGAAACAATGGAATACAGGGAAGCACAGAAAAATCTACGTGAACTGATACAAAATGAAGTAGGCAGAATCAAGAAAACAGTATATGCGATGACTATAACAGTGTAAAAAGAAAGAGCCACAAAAAAAATCAAGTGAACACTGTAAAACTCTACAGCACAAGCATGACTCGAGAGAAGAAATGAGGAGATATTCTTACCCTACCCCTTCGCAGGTGTTGTGCGCTGCACACATTTTCAGATTTTTGATGTAGTGATCAGCTGTGCTGATTTTCCCCTCTTTTTTCTCTTTTGTCTCTAAAAAAATGCGACTTGCTATGCAGTACAGTCTCAAGAAGAAACAAAGGAGAAATGATACTGAAGGAAACTATATGGATGTAAAAAACAAGATACCAAGAAAAACTTTTTTTATTCTGAATTCAGCAGCCTTTTAGTATTGTTTTTGTTTGCATTGCTGTAATCGCTGCATATGTTATTTTCCTGATTCTTCATTCTTCACTATACATGTAGCTTTCCATGTTTCTCAGGATTCCTTATACTTATAATTTATTACAGAATAACAACATTCCATCACATTCCTACACAATTCACCAAAAAATGGATACTTACTTTACTTCCAGTTTTTTGCTACCACAAAAAATGATGCTATGAATATTTTGGCACGTATGCGCTATGGATGATATTATTGTGACTATGACTGTGAAAACCACTGGTCTAGATCTTGAACTCTTAATCTGGGAATCATTTAACTAAGAGGCCAGTAATTATTTAGAATGACCTTTGACTTCCCAAATGACAAACTCATTCATGCTCTTTGAATACTTACTCTTCTTATGTAATTTTTTTTAAAAGTAAAGGAAGGAGCAATATTAGATCTTAAACTATATTATCTGGCAGTAATTATCAAAACTATGTGGTACTGGCTAAGAAATAGAATGGTTGATCAGTGAAACACAGTGTGCATACAATACTGAGTAGTAAATGATTACAGTAACCTTGTATTTGACAAATGTGAAGATTTAACTTTTGGGGGTAAGAATTCACTATTTGGTATAAAAAATTGTTGAGAAAACTAGAAAGCAGTCTAGCAGAAATCCAGCCTAGACCAATATCTTACACCATTTACCAAGATAATGTCAGAATGGATACATGACCTAGGTATAAAGGGAGACATCATAAGAAAATTATAAGAACATATAACATATTACCTATCAAACTTATTGATAGGAGAATTTATGAATAAACAAGAGCTAGAGAGCACTGTGAGATGTAAAATGGGTAATTGTGATTACATTAAATCAAAAGGAGTTTGTACAAATAAAACCAATGTAGCCAAAATTAGAAGGAAAGCACAGAGAGGCATCTAGCATCTCCACATCTAGCATCCTTTCTCCTTCACCAAAATGCATCACACAAGGCCATGCACGTAACAGATGCTCAATGAATGTTATTGATGATAATTATAAAGAAAATTACTCCTATAGGGAATAAAGCTATTACTCACAAAACTTTTTAGGCTGTCACCACAGGAAGGGAAGTTACTGAGTCTCTAATGACAAACTTCATTTACCTATATTAGAAAGTTATAATAGTCATATCTTCCCTTAAAAAAATCTGACTGAAAAAATTTTAGTAGCAAAATATGTGTACATGTTAAACTTTCAAAACAATATTCTGAAATTATAATAGAATTTCCAGCTTCACATAACATTAAAAAAAATCACAGTCTATTCCTTAAAACATCATAAGAGTTCTGGGCATCGAACAGACAATAAATAAGTTATTTGTCAAAGTGAATTAAGCCCATAAAATGAGATGTCTGTAAGATAGAAAGATGACAATAAATTGAAATTAAATTATTTTGAGGAAAAATCATTAAATTCAAATGAATTTAAGATCAAATATAGATGAATGAATGCAATATGACTATATAAGATTACACGTAACAACATGTCACTCTTTCGAGAATCAATGAGAAGGATAATGAGAATCAATGAGAAGGTCTCTCCTCTCTGGAGGAGAGACCGTGTTGGGAATGTTTGACTTGGTCACCATTCAGAAGGACATGAACTAAAAATAGATGAAACCACCTGACCCAGAAAAGATTTTTTTTTTAAAGCATCTGGAATGGGAGACAATATATCTGAACAAAGAAAACAAAGCAAACTTACACTTAACAGATGATAGTAAGATGAGTGACCTGGGTGTGTTCAGGTTAAAAGTTCAATCAGTACTACAGATAAGGGAAGCATTTAGGATCAAAGAAAATATAGAGAATATTATAAAATGTAAAATAAGTAATTTTGATTATATAAAATTAAAAAGTTTTTGCACAAAAAAATCCCCAATACAACCAAAATTATAAGGAAAGCAGAAAAGTGGGCTAAAATTTTTGCAATAAGTTTCTCTGATAAAGGCCACATTTCTCAAATATATAGAGAACTGAATCACATTTATAAAAAATGCAAGTCATTTCTCAATTGACAAATGGTCAAAGGATATGAAGGCAGTTTTCAGAAGAAGAAATTAAAGCTATCTATCATCATAAGAAAAAATGCTCTAAATCACTATTGATTAGATGAATGCAAATTAGAACCATTCTGAAGTATCACCTCATTGACTAATATAACCAAAAAGAGGAAAATAATAATTGAAAGTGGATGTGGGAAAACTAGAACACTAATGCACTGTTGGTGGAGTTGTGAACTGATCCAACCATTCTGAAGAGCAATTTGGAACTATGCCCATAGAACAATCAAGCTATGAATACTGTTTGATCCAGCAATACCACTGCTAGTTCTATATGCTAGAGATCCAAAAACATGGAAAAGGGCCTATTTGTACAAAAATATTTACAGCAGCTCTTTCTGTGGTGGCTAAGAATTAGAAATCAAAGGGATGCCCATCAATTATGGAATGGCTAAACAAGCTGTGGTATATGATTGTCATGGAATTATTATTGTGTTATAGGAAATAACAAGCAGGCAGATTTCAGAAAAACCTGGAAAGACTTAAAAGAACTGATGTACAGTGAAGTATACAGAACAGTGAGAATACTGTACACAGTAACAGCAATATTGTTCAAGGAAGAACTATGAATCACAGCTATTCTCAGCAATACAATCTATTATTGTGACCATGAACCAAGACAATCCCAAAGGACTAATGATGAAGCATACTATCCACCTCCAGAGAAAGAAATGATATTGTTTGAATACAGACTGAAATATGCTATTTTTCACTTTCATTCATTCTTTTTCTTTATCCAAGTCTTCTTGTACAAAAATGACTAATATAGAAATGTTTTACATGATTACACATGTGAAACCTGTATCTTAGTGCTTACCATCTCAGAGAGGAGGGATAGAACGTACATCAAAACTTTTTTTTAAATGTTAAAAATTGTTTTAACATGTAATTGGGGGAAAAATAAAAATATGTATAAAAAAGAAAAATATATGTTATCATGTAACATATCACATATATGTATGCATATATATGGTAGAGTTTTGCTCTACCTTCAAATGCTTTTTTATAGTCAACAAACAAAAAACACAGTGCAATCTTGTTTTTCCCTCTTCTAATTTATTGTGTGATGGCAAAGAAGCAGTCTACAGATGCACTGCTCCTTTCCCAGAGTTTCAATCTAGGATGTCCTTGACACATTATGTAGATTATTCTCATAAAAATATCATAAAGATGGAAAGTTTTTATTATCAAACATGGGCTCATTTGTCAGTATTTATATCTAGGAAGGTAGGTAAAAAGAAGCTTGAAAGGGCTATCTTCCTTGTTATAAGTCAAACTTTACACTGCCTAAACTGAAGTACCTGCAGTCAGAAAGAGTAGCAACAGATGTGACCTGACCAGAGCAAAGTACAACAAAACAATAACCTCCTTCATTGTGGGCACATGGCCTGAAATCACATTCGCTTTTTTTGGCTGACTCATCACACAGTGATCAGTGTTCATTATGGATTCATATGGAGTTTGATGTCCACCAAATTTTCTAAAGCTTTTCCCTTTTTTTCAAATCTAACTATGACTTCTCCATCTCGCATCTATAAAATTACATTTTTACCCAAGAGCAACATTTTATATATGTTCCTGTTACATTTTATTTTGACTTATTTTAAACCACCATTCCAGCCTTTCAAGATTATTATCAATCCTACTTTTGTCATTCAACATACTAAGTATTGCTCCAAGAGTTGTCATCTTCAAGTTTTATATGTATGCTACATCTAAGTAATTAATAAAAATTCTAAAGAGAATGACCTTAAACTAGAAGCTGTTTTTAAAAGATTAAATAATCTACATTAGTATTTTGTGGTCCAATTCTGATTTCATTATGGTAGAGAACTCCTGACGTAGAAGGTTTCTCCACCAATGAAGATTAGAAACTGTTTTACAACTCAGAGGCTTAGAGATTCCTGGAATATTGAGAGGCCAAGTGATTTTACCTGGGTTTACATTGCTAGCTATAAGTGTCAGTATAATTACTTGAACCCTGGTCTTCTTAATCATAAGACCTATGTCCAACACTGTGCTATTTCTCAATCAAATTCAAAAAAGAAAAAAAAAAACCTAAGAGCCATAAAAATCTTGTAAACCCACCTAACTCTAAAAGCACAAAGACATTCATTCACACTTTGTTTTGGCCTTTAGAGTCTCCAGAGGTGGGGAACCTCTGACCTCGAGGCTACATATGGCCCTCCAGGTCTTCAAGTGCAGCATTTTAACTGAATCGCAAATTTGTTCTGTGAAGTTTGGGTTCACTCAAAAGGCCACACTTGAGGACTTAGAAGGCCATATGTGGCCTCAAGGTTGCAGGTTCCCCACCCCTGTGCTAGACAGCTTTATTTACCCAGGAGGCCTGACAACACCTCAATCTCCACAACACAATTTGTTTTCCTCTCTTATGTCTAGAAAACTTATTTTTCTCTGTCAAACAGACTACCTTTCATTCCCTGGACATGCAATCTCTCCTTCTACTTGGTAAGCAATCATTTTTTCCTGGCCCCTTCTCTGGAACATTATAGAACTAGCACCAGAAAGTCTCAGCTTCTCCGATGACTGGTGTTTCTTTGACTGCCCTCAGGAACAGGAAACCCTTCAAATCTATCTAAGCAGGATCCCCATCTCTTAAAAAATACCTGAGTTGCTCTGATATAGGAGCTGCCATGATGCCTGAGCCAAGTTAACTGTCCTGAAGTATAGGGTGAAGACCATTGTGGATTTCCCTTACTATGGCCAGTTCATCATGCCAAAAGCTCCCTGGCAACATACTAACTAGTACTGGGTCCTTCCCTATCCCCTCCCCAATCCCATTTTTAAGGTTCAATTCCAGCCTCAGGGATTGACAGGGTCAAGGAGTTGTCCTGATCAGGAGGTAACACTGTAAGGACCTATGATCCTGTTCTCAAATAGGATCAATGGGCTGCCCTATTATCCTTCCCTTGTTGCCCCTTGATCTTCAGCATCTTCAGTCAAGCCACATGGCCATCTTTTTGGAGTCCTTCCTGAATTACATCAAATAAAAGGTTTCAATTGTTTTCAACACTGACTGGCTTTTCTAAATCTTCTACAAATCTCCTTTTAGTTCCAGCAATAGACTCTGATATTCTCCAAAGCCTACTCTTCCCAATTTCCCAATATATGTTGAATCACCAGACTCAGAAACTCAAGAGTATTCTTTGGCTCCTCCTTCATCTTCACACCTTGTTATCTCTAATTAGTTGCCAAGTTCTATCAATCATACTTCTACAATATCTCTCACGACTACCCCCTGCTTTCTATTCCCATCGTCATCACCCCGGTTTAGGTACTCATTACCTGTTATAATAGTATTTTAACTGATCTTCCTAATTCTAGTTTCTTTCCTTTCCAAACTATCTTTCATATTGCTGCCAAAGTAATCTTCCTAAAGCACAAGTCTGATCTTGCCATTCCCTTGCTCACAAACCTTTAGCACTCTCTTCCCATCACAGACCAGAGGGGAGGGGAAGGTATACGCTAAAACACTTAAGGGGGTAGAGGCCAAAACAAAGTGCGAATGAACGTCTTTGTGCTTTCAGAGTTAGGTGTGTTTACAAGATTTTTACGGCTCTTAGGTTTTTTTTTCTTTTTTGAATTTGATTGAGAAATGGCACAGTGTAGGACATAGGTCTTACGATTAAGATCAGGATTCAAGTAATATTTTCAAACTCTGTAATTTCCTTGTAACAGCAAAAGACCCAGAATCAAAGTTCCTAATGATCTGGCCACTGAGTTGCCAGTAAGCAGAAAACAGAAGTTGGGCCTAGAACACTAATCATTTATTCCCTGTGAGGTAACACAGGTGTTCAGGAAGAAAAACCTGGTGAGTCCCTAGTGCCCTGGGGAACTATAAGATACCTAGGTGATATTTGCCTTTATCAGAGTCTTGACTCCCCTTCAGTAACATGGGAAACAACAGCAGAGGTAACAATGGTATAAATTGAAAGAGCACTGGATATGGAATCAGAGGATTAGGGGTTTGAATCTTGGCTTGAATATTTATTTATTACATCTCTCACCTTGAGGAAATCTCAGTTTCTTTACCTGTAAAATGAGGGAGTTTCCAAGGTCCTTTTCTAGGAATTCAAGTCCCCCATATCACTCACCTCCCTGAATGACTGAAGGCTGAGGGGACCAGTTCAGGCCTCTGTATTGAGGCCTACCTACATCGATCTTACAGGGAGCTAGGGCTGAGACAGGTAGGGGTGTACCACCTGGTTCCCTCCCTCATTTGAAAGGATACGGTGGTCCATTCCCAGAGCTACAGGCTGGGGTAAGAGGTAGCCAGTTATGCTAAACCTGGAGGCTACTTCCCACAAAGATAAAACTACAACCTACCTAGTTGCCTCTTCTCTATACCAAACACTCTGATCCCATTTATTTTCTTCCTAAAACAAATTGCAGGATTGCAGTCTTCCCCTCCACTTCCAATTCCCAGTCTAGCAGTCAATGTGATGTCACAGGGCCCTCTTGATACTCTCCTATGACTTATGGAGAAAAGTTTAGGGTGGACAGAGATTTTTTTTTATCAAGTTAATGTAACATGACCAGAGGAAAAGAACCACACATACAAATTAAAACCCTGAAGTGGTCAATCATCAAAAGCTGGTAATTCCATCTATACAGTACACTCTATCAGTCCTTCAAAACACAGAATCCACTCAACAAAATAACTCACACTAAATAATTTACAATCAAGAAATATTGGAGGTATTAAGCTATTTTTCACCACCTGGTCAGGACTATATAACTTCTAAGTTATGGGAACTGTTTTTGGCCCATGATAATGATTCTAAAACTTTTTAGAGTTTGAAGATCAAAATTCATGGACCCAAATTTCAAGGTGGCATAACTATAATAGTAGTACATGTCTTAACCAGGACACAAAATAAGAAAATAAACAATGCTAGAAACTAGTATGAATTCAATAATATTTTTAAATAACTTTGTATTTTATTAATCATATCACCATCTACATACATTTGGAAAATACTAACACATAGAAACACAAAGTATTAATTATTCTGGCTATAAAAATGTTATCTTGTCAATAGATTTACACCTGAATTTGGACTCCTTGCTAAAATTCTGTTTCCCCCTCTTTAGTCAGCAGCCCACAAAAGCATTGGCCTTGGGAATTATCTTGCTAGTAGGCAAAGCTGAGCTTCTCTCCTATATCCAGGACCTGGCTGAATAACTGCTAAGAGCCCTTGAAGAAGATGTGGGAAAATTGGAACAATAATGCATTATTGGTGGAGTTGTGAACTGATCCAACCATTCTGGAGTGCAATTTGGAACTATGCCCAAAGGGCTATAAAACTGTGTATGCTCCTTCACCCAGTAATACATATTCACTTCTAGGTCTGTATCCCAAAGAGATCATAAAAATGGGAAAAGGACCCACATATATAAAGCTCTTTTTGTGGTGCCCAAGAATTGGAAATTGAGGGGATGCCCATTAATTGGGGAATGGCTGAACAAGTTGTGGTATATGAACATAATGGAATACTACTTTTCCATAAGAAATGATGAGCAGGCAGACTTCAGAAAAACCTGGAAAGACTTACATGGAGAGATGTTGAGTGAAGTGAACAGAACTAGGAAAACAATAGTAACACTTTGCAATACCAACTTTAATTGACTTAGTTCTTCTCAACAATGCAAAGATCTAAGACAGTTCCAAAAGGCTCAAGATGGAAAACGCTATCCACATCCAAAGAAAGAACTATGGAGTCAATGCAGATCACAGCATGCTATTTTCTTTTTTGTTTGTTTTTCTTTTGTGTGGCTTTTCCCTTTGGTTCTAATTCTACTTTGCAACAAGACTAATGTGGGAGTGTGTTTAATATGATTGTACATGTATAGCCTTTATCAGATTGCATGCTGTCTTGAGGAGAAGAGAGGAAGAAAATTTAAAACTCAAAATCTTACAGAAATGAACGCTGAAAACTAAAAGATTAATGTAATTAATTTTTTCAAAAAAGAGCCCTCCAATATCAGTGAATCAGTGATCTCATCAATGAGAGCATTCTCTTTAATAATGTAGATCCCAACCCATCCATACCTATCTTGCTTAACTCTTGGTCCTGTTCAACTATAAATTAGCCATGTAGGCAAGTTCTCTAGACATAATGATACCAAAGGAGCACCCAGATTACTTACTGGTATCCCTTTCTCTCTTCACATTTTGGTTTATTCTCTCTTTCAATCACACATTTCTTCAATGACACCCTTTACCTACCTTCTCTACTTAATTACATATTTATAATATTATACAGACTGCACACAACTATTGTGTACCTCCCCTCTTTATCTCTGGGTAATATTCAACTTCAGTTCTTTCAGAAAGATGTCCTACAGAGAGTAAGGTCCACCAGATGCTTCTGTTACAAATGACATTGTACTGGTTGCATCAAGAGCCAGAATATGGAAAAGTCACCTAAATGACATCCATAACCACTTAAAAGGATCCGGCCTGGCTATCTAGACAAGAAAAACCAAGCAGATTTAGAATTCCCATTATCCAGCCTATGATAACCATCTGGATGGAAAACCAATAGACAATTTTGGACTAAGACAACAAATGTGCAATGAGTTGGGTCCAGAATTACACAAGATTACAGGAGGTTGATTGAGAGTTGAAAAGTTCTTTAAGCCTCCATGATTTCCCCTAAAAAAAGGCCCATATTTTTTCTTATGACCAATAGTCTTCTGCTGATGTTTCATAGATGCTATTCAAGGAACATGACAGATAAAAGCTTTAGGGATTAAAAAAGTCAAGTGAATAGCATATACCCACAAAAACATTATTTTTCGAATTAGAAGACTTCATACATATTATTATTCAAAATGAATCTGGGTAAAAATAGAGATAGAACATGTACCAAGTACAATGTGTCAGGAACTATGCTAAGCCTTAGGGATACAAATACAAATCCCTAGACAGTTCTTGCCCTCAAGGAGTTTAAATCTCGTGGAGGAAGATGACTTATAAAGGCAATTTGGGGGAGGGGCATGGCCTGGTTCAAGAATTGGCATGGAGAACTAAGCCCTGGAAAGAAGGCAAGAACTGGCCTATCGGAGTAATAGATATAAACTATATAAAATTCATAAAGGACTGAGGAGATGCTTTTCTTGCGATTTACTATTTGGATAAAACGTGAACTCCTTGAAGGCAGGTATTTTTCATTCTTATCTCTGAATTCCCAGTGCCTAGCACAGAATCTCATACATAGCAGGCAGTCAATAAATCTTTGTTGACTGATTACCAAAAGGTATGTTTACCCTTAAGAACTGGAAACCGCAGCTTAGTTAGGAATAAGATTTGCCTTAAATTAGGAGCTACTTTTCACACTTGCAAAAGGAATGAACATTAACAAGAACATAAGATATCTGAAATGTGACTTTAAAATGTGCATCAATTTTATATATTGAACATTTATGGATGACCCACTATGTTTAAGGCACTGTGTTACACACACACATACACACACACTCTCTCTCTCTGTCTTTTAAGTAAGTCATTAGCATTTTAAAATTGGGAGTCTTTTATAAAGGTTGTTAGTTTACAGTTATGTAAGTTTGAGAAAATACAGCCTGAAACATAAGTTATCTAGGTCAGAGACAGTCTAGGAACAGTAAACCAGGAGAAATCTAAAATGATAATAAATAGTAAATTAGATAAGAATGTGTAACATAGACACTTCTGTTTTGGTTGGGTTCTTTACAAGAGGTCTCAGATTCTCAGAAGAGAGAAAAGAGAGTCCTCATAATTCTGTGGTGGAGATGTACTTGGAAGGCACATATTTTTGGATATGAACAAACAATAAGAACAAATCATATTGGAATCATAAGAACAAGGGTAAATTTTCTCCAAATAAGTTAAAACTTCTTATACAGACATTGACTTCTAGGAGACATATGCTAATGTTTCCAATTTATAAAGGTTAAGCAACCTGTCCAAAGCTTCAAAAGGAATGCAAATTCCAGGGCGCCATCAGTACTAAAACGAAACAAAACAAAACAGTTTTCTATGTTTCGTTACACATCGGCTTATGCTGTCTGGCTCACTTGAGTTTTGTACCTTATTGCAGGTTTACTTCCAAGAAAGAATTCAAAGAATTAAGTTGTTCAGTCACGTCCAAATCTTCATGACTCCACGGACAACAGAACACTAGGAAGCAACAGGCAACTGGGCGGTTGTATGAGGCTGAGACTAGAGGTGCCATTTACAGAAATAAGTGAGTTTTTAAAAAAGGAAGGTTTGTGAGAAAGAGCTGTTAGCTGGAAACAATGTAATCTTCATTATCTGAACATATAAAAACTGGAAAATGCCTCCTTCCCCAAATGAACTGCAGAATACAATTTCTTGTCCAAAAAGGCCAAGTTATTCTACCTTTCCAAAGAAAGTTCACCAAAATCCCATGAGGTTAGACCACTGAGAAGAGCTCTCAGGAATGGAAGGTCATTGCTTCAACTAAATATGTGCAAACAGGTCAGCTTACCTCCAGGCTACCTGGAACATGCCTGATTAATCTGTTCCCCAGGGCAGTTCAACCCTGCCAGCAGAGAACTGGTTTCAATAAAATTTCCATTTAAATAAATTTATAAGGCATTTTGTAGTGATTACTGTCCTTTTTTAAACTGGAGATAATCAACAGAGGAAAAGTGCTAGAATTAAAGATTAAGAAAGTCATTCCGTAGAAGGCAGGGTTTTAGTTAAGCCTTATAGGAAGCTAGGAAAACTGAGAGACAGAGAGATAAGAAGGAAGAATATTCTAGGTGTGGAAAATAGCCAGTGAAAATGCCCAGAGACAGCCAGTAATGTCTGCTGCAAAGAACAACAAGGAAATCAGTATCACTGGATCACAGAGTATATGGGGGGTGGGGGACGGAAGACTAAATATGAGAAGAGTTTATGAAGGGATCTGAATGCCAGAGGATTTCGTATTTTATCTTGGTGATAAAAAGGAGCCAGTAAAGTTTATTAAATGGGGAGAGGCAGGGAAGCAACAGTGACATCATCAGACCTAGTCTCTAGGAAACACAGTCTGACATCTGAGTGGAAGATGAACTGGAAGGGGGAAAGAACTGAGTCAGGGAGAATGGGGACACCTTTAACAGTAATGACCTTAATCACCAAATGAGCACGGCCTCAGTCAAACCGAGACCTGTTAAAGACTTTGGCTTAAAAAGGCCAAGGTCTTCCACTGCTGCCAGGGCCATCCCCAGTCATCCTGATCTATATCTTGCCATGGGACCCAAATGGCTCCAGAGGAGAAAGTGAGGTTTGGTGACTGTACACAGCCTTTTCTCACTTAAATCCAATTCACTTGTATGTAATGACATCACCTCACCAATGTCATGGTCCTCTTCAAGAACAAAAGACAACAACAATAGAAAGTTAAGAAGAGAAAGTTTGGGAAGAAAGATAATGGGTATAATTCTGAACATGCTGAGTTTAAGATGTCTGTGGAATGTCCAATTCATGATGTCCAACAGGAGTTGGAGATATAAGACTGGAGGTCAGCAGAGGTTAGAGCTGGATAAGCAGATCTTAGAATCACTGCATAGTACAACATGGGTGTGGCCCCTGTGATCTGGAAAAACTATGTATAATTTTCTGGCCTTCCCTTCACACCAGAGAAAAAGTCTGAATTATTATGGTATTAAAAGGTAAAATATGTTGATGTTATACAATACTTTACATATATTTTATGCATTTCTAAGTTTCTAAACTTTTTCTGTGTCACCTACTGGCCTCTGCATGTTATCTGTGGCCTCCACAAAACTCCCCAAAATTCTCATTTAATTTCTAATGTCTACCCATGACATATCAAAACTGCAGTGGGGAAAGTTGCAATGTAGAAGTGATAACTGTAATTGAATCTATGGGAGCTGATGAGACTTCCAAGCAAAATGACATAAAGGGAGAAGAGAATTCAAAAATACAAAGCCATTTAGTGGGAGTGACTTGAATGAAGATCCTGTAAAGACTGAAGAAGAGTGGTCAGATAAGCAGAGGGAGAAATAGGGCAGAGCAGTGTCACAAAAACCCAGAGTAAAGAGGCTATCAAGAAGAAGGTGACTGATAGTATCAAAGGTTGTTGGAAATTCAAAAAAGATGGGAACTGAGAAAAGGAGAATAGATTTGGCAATTAAGACACAGTAACTTTGGAGAGTACAGTTTCAATTGAACAACAAGGTTGGAAAAGGTTGTAGAGTTAAGAAGAGAATGAGAGGAAAGAAGTGCAGGCCCCTACTGAAGAAGGCCTTCTCAAGGAGTTTAGTAGTTTAGAAAGGATAGAATGGTATCACTTGCACATGCAGAAGGGTTAGCCTTGGCAAGAAGGGCTAGTCTTGGCAAGAAGGGCCACTTCATTATGTAAGAGAGAGTTCATGAAGTAAGAGATAGTGCCAGAAGTCATCTGGGAGATGCAAGATGAAGAGGAGGAAAAAAGAGGAAGTTCTCAGTGAACAGCCTTAATTTTTTTCTCAGTGAAATATGAGGCAAACTTCTCAGGTAAGAGGTTTGGGAGTAGGAGAACCACCAGAGGTTTAAGAGGCGATGAAAAGATTTGGAGAAGCTACTGTAGTGAGTGTGATACTGAATCAGTTAGGAAGGTATAAAAGAACTGCTTGGCAGCAGTGAGGCCTCAGTTGAGCTAATGTTTTATAAATGTATAATGGACCCAGTCAGCATGATTTTATAACTTCTCCAACTTTGTTCAGCAGCACACAAGTAGAAGCAAAGGCAGGAGATGGT
>JAQQSU010016769.1:0-10859 GCA_028627135.1 Pseudochirops cupreus | reverse complement strand
TTTGGTGCAGGGAGAAAGCAGTATCAGTGAGAGGGCAGTGAAAGTGATACCAAAGAAACAGGAAGTAACAATGATCAATGAATCATTAAAAAATAAATGGAGAAGAAAGTTCAGAAGGGAACACAGACCACTCAGGTGTTGTTGCAAGGTCTATGTTGGCTTGGAAACATGCAAAAACTTTCTAACAAGTTATATGTGGTTGAGATTGATGCTTTCACATGTACTCCTCTTTCTCTGATCTTTATAAGGGGAAATGTTCATGTTTGTTAATATATGTCCAGTTCATGAGAATAAAATGAATTTTTGAGGGGAGGGGAAAGTAAAGGACACATTTATTTCATCATATACAAGCCCAGTATATTGGATCATAATGCCTAGAATCAGTATGTTTTGGTTTGTGGGGGAGACAAAGCAATCCAGCCCTCCATACCTCAGTCCTCACAGTGAATACTGTCCTTTAATTTATTAGTCCTCCATCTCCACTATCCAAAGTGAAGAATTCTAGTGCTTCGAAAGCTTCAGGGCTTTGCTTACAGTATTGACAGTGATTTTCCTTTTAAAAAGAACCCTGTGGAAAAGTTTGCAAAAAATGTAGTTTTTATAAGGAGTTATAAAAAAAGAGGAAGCACCAATGTGGGATCAGCATTCCCATTTTGTCATGGTGCTTATCTAATTTAGTCCCTTAAGAGTCTTGAGACAAAACACATAATGGGAAATGTGTCAAGTTTCCTAAAACTTTAGTAACTTTTAAACCATTAACTTAGATTACATTAAAGATTCATGTACAGTCTTGGGCTGGTTGGAGCAACTTCCTATTGTTTTTTAAACCTTTCCCAGAGTATATGTGGGAGATCTGGGTTCTTCCATGACCTTTCACTTCATCATCATCTTAACTAGAAAAGTGAAAGAACTATTGAGAAGGGCATCCTGTGCTTGGAGATTTGGTGACCTTAAGCAATATGACAGGATAATGAAAGATGAGTGTCACAGAATCAATGTTTTCAAATTGTGCTGCTGGAGAAGACTTTTGAGAGTCCCTTGGACAGCAAGGAGATAAAATTAGTCGATACTTAAAGAAATTAATTCATGCTGTTCATTGGAAAGTCAAATACTGAAGCTGAAGTTTAAATACTTTGGCCATATAATGAGAAGATGGGATCCACTGAAAAAGACTCTGATGTTGGGAAATATTGAAGGCAAAAGGAAAAGAGGATGGCAGAGAATGAGATGGATAGATAGTATCATGGAAACAATGAACTTGGACAGACTCCAAGAGATAGTTGAGGATAGAAGGGCCTGGTGTGCTATGGTCCATAGGGTTATGAAGAGTTGGATGTGACTGAACAAAAACAGCAACAGTCAAATGAGATTGAATAGAAAAGAAGAAGGATAATTTGATCAGGACTAGGAAGGCTATGTGGAGCCTTTGAAATGACAGGAAACCCCATACAGTTCCCTAGGTCAAGGGTTAGTAAATGACAATGAGAAATCCAGTCCATTGCCTGCTCTTGTAAAAGCATATAAAAATCGTTCTTAGCTTGTGCTGCAGTTTGTGGACCCTTGCCCTTGGTAATAACTGTACTCGTCTCATAATAACAGAAGCACAGAGTAGTCCAGCCACTTGTAGAAGATAACAGATAAGTAGTGTCAGAGGTGGGATTTGAACACAGACCCATGGGATCAACATTCAGTGCATTGCACTATGAGAATGTCACATGTAAATTGGATTTATTCACTTCTGCTCACCCCCAGGGAACAAAACTCATGCCAATGGATAGAAAAGAGTAACAGATTTTTGTCTTGGCATGAGAATGAAATTCCTAACAATTAGAGCTGTTCCAAAATGAGATGGACTGCTTTCTTAGGTAGTAAGTTTCCCATTACTGGAGATGGTTAAGATGAGGGTTGTTGGGAACATTATAGGAAGATTCCTGCATCAAGAAAGCATTTTAACTACTTGACATCTAAGATATTTCCTGATCTCAGGAATACTCAGACAATATAGATTTGAAGAACAGTCTTATAATTCAAATAATGTCTTTTTTTTTTCAAATCATCAGTCCAATTAACATGTTTAAGTACTATTTAATCACGTACTATATGCTACTGTATACCAGGCATTGTATTGGATGTTGAGGATACAAAGACAAGAAACAAAACAGTATTTGCCCTAAAGGATTTCTATTCCAGTGGGGGGAAATAGCTCACATTTATAGAACTTTGAGATTTGGAAAGGACTTTCATTTGATCCTCAAATTTTATATACATGCATACGTGTGCATACACATATGTTCCATGTGTCTAATATTTCACTGTTACAAAATTCCAAAATCCCAAAGTTGGAAGGAAACTCAAATCCTACCTGATTGTTTGATTTTCAATCACATGACATAATTCAACTCATGTAAGGCACATTATGTAATAAGTAACAAAAAACATTTTGGAGAAAGAGTCATGTTTGAAAGCTATACTTGTTCCATATACTATTAAATCTTTTCCACATTGTGTTTAACATCAATACTCACTGCCTGTAGATGTCACTGCACCCTTATTATTCTTAGTTAAAGGCCCTTCCATGTTTTGTTATAGGAATTAAATTTTCAGGGAATATTGGCTTTTTGTGTCCTATATAAAAAAGAGAGACACAATTTCCCTAAATTTGAAATTGTGAATTAAATCAGATAGTGTTCTTTTTTTTTTTAGAACATTTTTTTCTGATATATCACTGTACTATCCCGCCTAGTCGTCCTTAAGTCGGAAATTGCCTAACCTTTTATTTCAATGGTAAATATCTAACTAACAACATAATGGGTTGAATTTCTGATATTTCTTCACCTTTCCCCCTCCTCTTAATAATTTTTAATGAGCTTCACTAACTTAAAAATGTGAGCATTTCAATAACAGTTTCCTCACATGGTAGTAGAGGGCTTATATAAGGAACCTTTGTCAACTAAAGCAAAAAATTTAAAAAAGAACTCTGTTTCAGTGGATTTATGAAAAAATACTTAATAAAACACACAATGAGATATAAACAATCGTTTCCAACTTCGAGAGTTAACATCACAATGAGCTTTTACTGAAGAATCAAATCTGGAAAAAGTTCTGTCATGTGTACAGGGAGGATTTTGTTGCCCTTATTGTAGGTTAAGAAATGCCAGTTATAAGCCTACTTTCACAGAGTTCACATAACTCCCCTTCACTCACTCTGCAATCCCACCAATCAGGTCTTCTTGCTATTGCCAGTCTTTGGGTTTCATGTCCCATCTCTTGACATCTATTACCCCACAACAAACAAACCAGCCTTTCTTCATCCCCTATCCCCAACCCCCTATGCATAGAATGTAAACTCCTTCACCTGTGCCTTTCGAAATTCCAAGTTTCTTTCAGATTCAGTTTAATTGCCTCTGTGTACAGGAAGCTGTTCCTGGTTATCCTGGTCATTAGATTCTTTTTGCCTTCATCTATGATTTGCTTATTTGTTTACATATCCCCTCCCCAGAAAGTTAGCCCCTGGAGGGAAGGAATTAAATCTTATGTCATGTCTTCCTCTGTCCTACTACATGTATTAGGCCTTTAAAATTTTGTTGAATTTAATTAGGTATAACATTCAACATCTACAAAACAGTCATGACTTCCACGGAAGCGACAGATCAAATATACCTCTTAAATTATAATATTAAATCAGAGCAAAGTTAGAAATCAATGGGCACAAACCAAAATGGATTTAACACCATCTGCAGCCTCCTTCTGTGAGAAGGTATCATTAATAATAGCTTTTTAGAATGAATAGGTCTTAGAAATACAGGAAATTGTCCTGGGCCTTTGTACAGATAAAGGCTCAGCTGGAAACTAAATGAGTGCCAACCTATTGGTAACGGATAAACAAATTATGGTGTAGAAACGTAATGGGATATTATCATGCCTTAATAAATACTTGAATGGATAGTGTTAGAAAAAACATGGAAGACCTCTATGGATTGATGCAAAGTGAAGTGAAAAGACCTAGAAGAACAATTTAAACAATAACAACAATATTATAAAGAAGAACGTTTAAAGACTTTAGAACTCTGATTCATGAAATGACCAATTGTGAGTTCAGAGGACTGAAGATGAAACTCATACCTACTTTCTATCAAAGAGGAGACTTTACTGCAAAATGAGACACATGTTGGGTACAACTGATCTCTTGACCAGAGCAACTCATAAAAGCATCTTGCTGAGGCATGAAAGTATTGTAATCTGGTTGAGAAGAATACCTGTGGTGAAAAAATCAGAGGCACCTCAAAGTATTGAAAGTCAAATGAAAACAATGAAGTTTTTGGGTATAAACTTAACTGCTTTTCTTTTCTTCATGTTTCTTCATTTATCTTTCTTGCTGTTTCAAACCATGCCAATTTGGAGTTGTTTAAAATATAGGTGTTACATGACCATTTAACAAATAGTGGAGAGCATTGGATTCATTGTCAGAGCACCTGGGTGTGAAGTGTGACTGTAGATATATTTGCTATCCATGTGTCCATGAGAAAGTCACTTTATTTCTTATAGATTCAGTTACCTAATTAGCAAACTCTGAATACTACTCACATGACATTTCATAGGGTTGTTGTGAGGGAAGTTCTTTATAAATATTAAAGCATCATATGAGTTATGATGATGATAATGATGAATTAAATGGCTCTTTATTTTTCCAAGTCTAAATTCACTGTTGTGACTTTAAAATATAAGCCTTCATTATTTTTCTTAATAAGTCTGAATTAAGGAGGAAGAGTCAGGATGGTAGAGTAGAGACAGCAACCTAGCCAAACTCTCGAACATTCCCCTCCAAACAAGTCTAAAATAGTAGCTCAAATTAAATACTTGAGCTAACAAAACATCAAGGTGAGATATTTTCCAGTTCAAGACAAATTACAAGGCACATAAGAGAAGGACCCGGGCCTGATAAAGCATCAGCAGTGGGCCTTGGAGATGGCAATCAGAAACTCTTAGCTCAGAGCTGGTAAGCGTTTTAGACAACTGGTCAGAATGAGATGCCAGGAGACCCTCAGCTGACACTGGGCACAGGACTGGGCATTGCTTCTCAACCCAATTGCCTATACATGGTTCTGAATCACAGTTTTAGGGTAGAAAGGAACACTTATGATCACAGAGAAGCTGAGGCCCTGGTTGTAATCCCAGAGCTAAGAAGAATACTAGTGCTTTTGGCTAAAGGGAACAGGGGCATTTGCTCAGTAAAAACCAGACTGCAGACTAGTAGAGGCAGAGAAGTATTATCTTCTAGGATAATACCACCTTAGAAGCATAGAAAACTTGCAGATCTCTAGATAAAACTCTGAAAAAGACTAAGGTTCAGGACAGTGCCCCTCACCCATAGGTGAACAGAGCCTAACTTTAAAATAAAATTCAAAGTCAAGAAATAGACTGAAAAATGAGTACACAAGCAAAAAGAACCTAACCATAAAAAGCTACTGTGATGACAGGGAAAATTAAGACACAATTAAGAATACAACAATGTTAAAACAAAAGCAAAGCTTCAAAATTCAAATTGGACATACGCCCAACAAGAATTCCTGAAAGAGTTGAAGAAAGAGATAAGAGTAGTAGAAGAACAATTGGGAAAAGAAATGAGAATGGTACAAAAAATTGAAAAAAATGAAAAGAGAATGAACAGAATGATAAAAGAGGCACAAAAAATATTGAAGAAAATGAAACCTTAAGACACAATTGATCAAAATTTTTTTTAAAAAAGGCACAAAAATTCACACACAAAAAAGAACTCTAAAAATCAGAAACTGGCTAAATGGAAAAGAGAAACTTAAAAGCTCTCAGATGAAAAGAATTCCTTAAATATTAGAATTGGACAAGTTGAAGCCAATGGCTTCACAAGCCATTAAGAGATAACAAAACAAAGCCAAAAGAACAAAAAAGAATAAAATGTGATTTTCAGCAAAACTGATGTGGAAAATATATTGAGGAGAGATAATTTAAAAATATTGGAATATCTAAAAGTTATGATTTTTAAAAAGAATTCATATTTCAAGAATTCATAAAGGAAAACTGTCCTGATGTCTCAGACCTAGGGGGCAAAATAGAATTTTAAATAATCTACCAATCACATCCTGAAAGAGATTTCAAAATGAAAACTTTATGTTATATGTTTATATTGTATTGTATATTAAATATAATAATTATATTTATTATATTGTATTTATTATTTATATTAATTATTTTATATGATATTTATTATATTATATTATATTATGCTATGTTATATTATATTATGTTATTTATTATAGTCAATTTCCAGAGCTGCTAGTTCAAGGAGAATATGCTAGAAACAATCAGAAAGAAACCTTTCAAATATTGTGGAGCCACAGTCAGGATCACACAAGATTTCGCAGCTTCCATATTAAGAAAGCAAAGGGATTGGAATATAATATTCTGGAAGGCAAAGGAGCTAGGATTATAACCAAAAAATAACATACCCAGTAAAACTGAATATAATCCTTCAAAGGAAAAAATGCATACCTAATGAAATAGAGAACTTTTAAGTATTCCTGATGAAAAGTCCACAATAGAAAACTTGACATTCAAACAGAAGACTCAAGAGAAGAACCAAACAAATAAACAAACATGAAAGAGAAATCATGAAAGACTTAAGAAGGTTAAACCATTTATATTCCTATATGGGAAGATGATAAATGTAATTCCCAAGAACCTTATTATTTAGCACAGTTAGAAAGAGACTACATAAACAGAAGACATTGGTGTGAGTTGATTATATTGGGATGATATAAAAAAAAATGAAGGGATGAGATAGAGGGCTATACCAGGATAACAGGGAAGGAAGAGGAAGAATGGAAAAAATTATCTCACACAAAAGAGGTATGTGAGGAAGAGCTTTTACAGCGAAGGGGACAATCAGGTACTAGTAGTGAGCAACACTTGAAGCTCACTTTCATCAAAATTGATCCAAAGAAAAAATTATATATATGCACATTCAGGTATAGAAATCTATCTTACCCACAGGAAAGCAGGCGGGAAAGGGAATAAAAGAGGGGAAGGTAATAAAAAGGAGGGTGGATTAAGGGAGGCAGTGGTCAGAACTGAAACAGACTTCTGAGAAGGGATAGGGTAAAAAGAGGGAGAAAAAAAGATAAACAGAAGAAAACAAGATGGAGAAAAATACAGTTAATAATCAAAACTGTGAATGTGAATTCACACCCATAAAACAGAAGTAGAAAGCAGAATGGATTAGAAACCAGAATCCCACAAAACATTGTTTATAAGAAACATACTTGAAGCACAGGGACATGCACAGAATAAAGGCAAAGGGCTGGAGCAGAATCCTTTATGTTTCAGCTGAAGTTAAAAAAAAAAGCAAACAGGGAAAGCAATCATGATCTCAGACAAAGCAAAAGTAAAAAAAAAGACCTAAATAAAAGAGATAAGCAGATAAACTATATTTTTCTAAAACTTAACATATGCAATGAAGAAATGGCAAAAAGTTTTATAGCACATTTCTCTGGTAAAGTCTTCATTTCCCAAATACAT
This sequence comes from Pseudochirops cupreus, assembly GCA_028627135.1. NCBI lineage: Eukaryota > Metazoa > Chordata > Mammalia > Diprotodontia > Pseudocheiridae > Pseudochirops > Pseudochirops cupreus. The sequence continues at coordinate 3,308 of JAQQSU010016769.1, read as the reverse complement.
CGGGAACTGTCAAATTTGTAAAAAATAAAATAAAAACCATTCCCCAATTGTAAATGGTCAAAGGAGATGAACAGGTAGTTTTCAGAATAGAAATCAAAACTATTTATAGTCATATGAAAAAAAGGCTCTAAATCATTATTGATCAGTGAAAGACATATTAAAACAACTCTGAGGTACCACCTATTTAGGTGCCACCTATTAGCTAACATCACAGAAAAGGAGAATGATGAATGCAGGAAGAGATGTAAAAAAAATAGGGGCACTAACACACTGTTGTGAACTGATCCAGTCATTCTGGAGAACAATATAGAACTATTCCTAAAAGTCTTTGCATGCCTTTTGATCCAGTAATACCACTTCTAGATCTGTATACCAAGGAGATCAAAGAAAGGGGAAAAGGACCTATTTGTACAAAAATATATCGCAGCTCTTTTTCTGGTGGCAAAGAAATGGAAGAGGAGGGGCTACCCATCAACTGGGGAATGGTTGAACAAGTGGTATATGATTGTGATAGAATTATTGTGCTAAAACAAATGATGAGGGGGATGGTTTTAGGGGGGAAAATCTGCAAAGACCTAAATGAAACGATAGAGAGTGAAGTGAGCAGAACCAGAAGAATATTGTACAAAGAGTCAGGAATATTGTAAGGGTCATCAGCTGTGAAAGATTTAGCTTCTTTGATCAATGCAACAACTCAAGACAATTCTGAATTACTCACAATGAAAAATTCTCTCCACTTCCAATGAAAGAACTGATGCATCTTTAAAAAAAAAAAGCTTTGAATTGACTTTTATAGCAGATATTCATCTTCTTTCTTGCATCATATATCTTTTTCTCAGAAAATTTATTCCCATTCATTGATTTCTCTTAATTATTGGCATGAATTGACTCCAACTCTCTAAGGGTTGCCCTTATAACTGGCCCTAGCTATTAATTAAATCATCAAAGACTATTTTTCTGAGTTTAATTATCCAAATTGTTTTTAAGAAAGAGGTGGCATCTTTTGAAACTATCCAACCAAACATGGGTTACAAAGTTTCTTTTTTGACAAAATTAGGTCATAATTAGACAAAGTAGAACTAATGGTTCTTTTTCAAATGGGACTGAGGAAGAAAAGAATAGAACCAAAAGGAAAGGTATGGGAGAAAGACACATGGTCTCCATTTCTGTTTGTATTGTTTAAATAGTGCTGTATTACATGACTTGTCTGTACTTGAATTTGCTACAATTTTCTGAATGAGGCACTGTTATCTCTCCAGTCAGCTGAGGCTAAATCTGAATGTCATCCTTAATTCTTTCTCCCTTTAAGTTCTAATTCCACAGTATCGCTTGCATCAGTCCCCTTCTCTCCATCCATTAGGTCATTACCCTAATTTAGACCCTTATTCCCTTTCTCCTGGACTATTGCAATGATCTCATCTGATCTGTCTTCCTTGAGTTTTGTCCCTTTGCCATCAATCTTCCACAAAGCTAGTGACAGTGCCAAAGCACACACATACAACTTGATAAAACCAATGTAATGTCATTTACAAAGAGGATTATTGGAAGAGTCTTGGAAGCAATAGGGAATCCTTATTCTGCTTGGACTCTCTACAGGATGTCCTCCACTTCACTGGCAAATACTTAGGGTGAGCATATGGCTTCTTGTTTTATATCTCACTTGATGTTGTCACACCTTTGTTCAAAAAGTGCCAGTGATTCACTATTGTCTTCAGGATAAAATACTTACTCCTCTATCATTAAAACCATTCACAATCTGATTTTAGGCTTATTTTCTGTTACTGTCCTTCATACATCTGGCAAAAATAGCCCAATTGCTCTTCTCCACTTATAGTATTCCAAAGCCTTAGCACTGTCCATCCCTTATCCCTGGAATGTACTCTCTTCACTTCTGCTTCTGAAAATTCCTAGCTTCTTTCAAAATTTAGTTCAAGTACCACTTCCTTCATGAAGGTTTTTCCCCTATATACCTCCCACACATACACATACTGTTAGTGTCCTCAATTACCTCATATTTATTTTGTTTGTGCAACATACAAACCCAGATCACTCACCCACATTGCAATATATGTAATATTTATAGATAAGAGATGGAACATAATCAGAGAAAACTGCAGGAAATACATGAGCATCCATGTTGTCTGGGCAAATCACAACTCTGGACTGCAGTCCATGACGTCCTTGGACCCTTCAGGAACATTTTACACTACATACAGTTGTTTCTTTGTTAGATGCTCCCCTTCTTTTCTTAATACTTTACTCTCCTGTTGAGCAAATCTCCTCTTTTCCTGAGTATGAAAACAAGTTCTTTTAATTCAGTCATTCAATAATTCAATTCAGTCATTCATTCAGTCATTCAGTCATGTTAATTAACAAAACCACTCATATATGACTCAGGAGAACAAAATGCAGCCTAAAGGCTCTCCTCAAAGTATCCTTTATATATGCATGATAAAATTCACACCAAGTTCTATGACAGAGCTGACTAAGGAGATAACTTTTCAACAGTTCACCATGTAGCAACATCAAGTGAGATATAAAACAAGGAGACATATGCTCACCCTAAGTGTTTGCCAGTGAAGTAGAGGATGTCCTGTAGAGAGTCCAAGCAGAATAAGGATTCCCTATTGCTTACAATCTTCTTCTAATAATGCTCTTTGTAAATGGCATTACATTAGTTTTATCAAGCATCTGGACATAATAAAATACCCTCATCATCTCACACCTGGATTTCTATAATAGCCTGCTGGTTGATCTTGTCTCAAGTCTTTTACCGCAACAGTCTATCCTCCTTTCAACTGTCAAATTGATCTTCCTAAAGTGTAGATCTGACCTGTCACTCCCCTCCCCTCCTTTTCAATAAACTAATGGCATCATATCGCCTCTAGAATTACATATAAAATCATCTTCTTAGCTTTTAAGACCCTTTGGAATCTTACACCATCCTACATTTCCAGTCTTCTTAGACCTTCTTCCCCTTCTCTTCTCACCCCAATATTCTATCTCCATACTCTGAGACCCAGCGACACCAGGTCCCTTGTTCTTCCTCAAACACAACATTCCATCTCCTTACTCAGGGTCTTTTCATAAATCTCTGCCTCTTAGCTTCTCCAACTTCCTTTAAGTTTCAGCTGAAAGCATACCTTCTATAAGAAAGACTTTCCCAGTACTTCTTACTCTTAGTAGCTTCCCTCTGAGACTACCTCCAAATTTATCCTCAGTCTATCTTCTTGGTGCATATTTTTTTGCATCTTGTCTCCCCTATCAAACTGTGAGTTTGAGAGTAAGAGCTGTTTCTCTTTTTCTAT
>JAQQSU010016768.1:0-10859 GCA_028627135.1 Pseudochirops cupreus | reverse complement strand
TTTCTGTAGAGGGAGAGGGACGGGGTGGAGAGTGGATGGGGGGGGGCAGGATAGGAAGAAGGGACATTTAATCAGACTCTCACAGTGTGCTCACTATGGAGAGGTTCTGTGTAATTTCACATGTTCAGCCTGTATTTGATTGCTTGTCCCTCCAGTGGGGATGGGTGGTGAGGGAGGAGGAGAAAGAATCTGGAATCTGAAGTTCCATAATCAAATGTTATGAATGTGTATCTATCTATCTATCTTTCCATATATATGCAATTATTATTTTTATTATTGACTACATCCAACGGGAACTTGAGATACACAGGCACTGCAGTTGGGAGATCCATCCTGCCCTACCAAAAAGTGACATAGGAGAGAATAGACTGGGGGAGGGGGAAACACTGGGATGGCTGTTTTGGGGTGGTGGGTGGGGGAAAGATGGGGAGAAAATATGTAACTCAAAAAAAATTTAATAAATTAAATTTAAAAAAAATTTTGGATACAACTAAAATGACTCAACAACAAAGTTCACTCAAGATGAATATTTTTATGTTCAGTTTTATTTTAAATTCCAAATTATGTCCCTCCTTCCTCCTCCCACAGCCACTGGTAAAGTAAGAAGAATAAAACACATTATTATATATCTAGTTATACAAAACGCATTTCCAGATTTGCTATGTTCTCCCTTTACCCCAAAAAATGTAGTAAAAGGAAAGAAGTAGAAGAAAATTTGCTTCAATTTTTACTCTGAGCTCATAAGTACTCCATCGGGAAGTGATTATATCTCCTCTTGAGTCCTTTGGAACTGTGGCTGTGTTGATCAGTGGTCTTAAATCTTTCAATCTGATAGCTCTTTGGGCATAGATCCAACTCATTTTCCAAAATGGCTCGACTAGTTCACCCGTCCACGTAGAGTGCGCTAGTGAACTTTTTCCCCCACATACCCTCCAGCATTTGTTATTTACAATGAAAAGAATTTGAGAAGATCTCTTACAATCTTAAAATACCAGCTAAAACTTCCCCCATACCTTTATCACATCCGTTATGAAATGTACAGATGAATGTAAAAATTATATATATACATATATATATATATGTGTGTGTGTGTATGTATCTATGCATACATGGACATATATGCACATGTATATCTATCTATCTATTTATCTATCTATTTATATGTATAAAACATTTAATTTCAAAAATTTGATTTCCAGATTCTTTCCCTTCTTCCCTTGTCACCCACACCTACTGGGAGGGAAAGAAATTCAATATAGATTATATATGTATAGTTACACAAAACATTTCTATAGTAGATATATTGTAAAAGAATGACTATATTTCCCTCCATTCTATTCTGCCCCCCCCCACTTATTCTATTTTCTCCTTTGACCCTTTCCCTTTTCAAAACTGTGTGTTTCTGACTGCTCTCCCCCCAACCTGCCCTCCCTTATATCATCCCTTCTCCTATCCCCTTTCCCCCTACTTTCCTTTAGGGTAAGATACCCAATTTAATGTGTATATTATTCCCTCCTTAAGCAAAATTCAATGAGAGTAAGGTTCACTCATTCTCTTTTGCCTTCCTGTTCTTCCCCTCCGTTGTAACAGTTTTCTCTTGCCTTTTTTACATGAAGTAATTTACCCTATCCTATCTTTCCCTATCTCCTCTCATTATATTCCTCTCTCAACTCTTAATTTTATTTCTTAGATATCATCTCTTCCTATTCAACTGATCCTGTGCCCTTTGTCTATGTATACATATACAAATATATACACACATTCACATATGTATATATACGTACATATACTCTCCTATATAAATATATATGCATGTATGCATATACACATATACATACATATGTAGTATGTGTAAACATATGCACACACATGTATGTATACATGCACACATGTGTATGTATACATATACACACACATGCACACACATATACATATATTTCCTTCAACTATCCCCATACTGAGAAAAGTCTCATGAGTTGCAATTATTATTTTACCACAAAGGAATGTAAGTAGTTCAATTTTAATAAGTTCCTTTTGATTTCTTTTCCCTGTTTCCCTTCTTATGCTTCTCTTGCTTCTTTTATTTGAAAGTCAAATTTTCTATTCAACTCTGGTTGTTTCATCAAGAATGCTTGAAAGTCCTCTGTTTTGTTCAATGACCATATTTTCCCCAGAAACATTATAGTCAGTTTTGCTGGACAGGTGATTCTTGGTTTTAATCCTAGCTCCTTTTACCTCCAGAATATCATATTCCAAGCCCTTTGATCTATTAATGTAGAAGCTGCTAGATCTTGTGTTATGCTGATTGTGTTTCCACAATACTCAAACTGCTTCTTCCTGGCTGCTTGTAATATCTTCTCCTTGACCCAGAAACTCTGGAATTTGGCTGTAATATTCCTGGGAGTTTTCCTTTTGGGATCTTTTTCAAGAGGTGATAGGTGAATTATTTTGATTTGAATTTCTCCCTCTGGTTCTAAAATATCAGGGCAATTTTCCTTGAGAATTTCTTGAAGGATGATTTCTAGATTCTTTTTTTTTATCATGGCTTTCACATAGCCCAATAATTTTTAAATGATCTCTTCTGGATCTATTTTCCAGGTAAGTGGTTATTCCAATGAGATATTTCATTTTGCCTTCTATTTTTCCATTTGTTTGGATCTGTTTTATAGTATCTTGATTTCTCATAAAGTCACTAGCTTCCATTTGCTCCAACATAATTTTGAAGGAATTATTCTCTTCAGTTAGTTTTTGAAATTCCTTTTCCATCTTGCAAAATTGGCTTTTAAAGGCATTCTTCTCCTCGTTGGCTTTTTGGCTTCTTTTGCCATTTGAATTAGTCTATTTTTAAGGTGTTATTTTCTTCAGTCAGGTTGTTGACTCACTTTTCATGATTTTCTTGCATCATTCTCATTTCTCTTCTCAGTTTTTCCTCCACTTCTCTTACTTTATTTTCAAAATCCTTCTTGAGCTCCTCTATGGCCTCCAACAAGTTCATATTTTTCTCGGGAGCTTTTGATGCAGGAGTTCTGACTTTGTTGTCTTCTTCTCATTCCATGCTTTGATCCTTTTTGTCCCCAACAAAGGATTCTGTCCTCTGTTTGTGCTTGCTCTACCTGTTCACATTGCCAGTCAATTACTTGACTTTTGAGCTCTATACCATAGAAGAATTCTGCTTCCAGAGAGGAGAGCTTTGTCCCAAATTGCTGAGGTTTTCATAAACATTGTCAGAGGTCTGAGGAGAGTGCCCTCACTGCAGCCACCACAAGCTCTGGCATACTGGACACATAGCCCAGGACCATCACTCATGAGCGTGATCCAGATCCAAGCAGGTCAAAGCAAGAGTGATTACCCTCTGAATGGTCTCTTGGCTACCTTCTGATCTGTAGGCCAGAACAACCTGAGGCAGCCAGGCATCAGACAATGCAGCCACACTGCCTATGCTACCTCTCGCCCCCGTGGCAGGGACTGGACCATGCCCTTCCTTTACAACAGAGTTTTTGACTAACCTTTTACTTTCTTTTTGGAGTTTATGGGTTGAAAACCCTGGAAACTGCCACAGCTGCTGGTTGTTCACTCTCCTGAAGTCTCCTCTAGCAGCTGCTGCTTCCTTGCGGCCAAAACTGCACGGCTCATAAAGGACTGTGCTTGGCTCCCAGCATGCTGTGATGAACCCTTTCTGTCAGCTTTCAGTGGGAGATTTATTTCTCTCTGTCTCTGTAAGTTCTGTAGCTCTAAAATTTGTTTAGAATCATATTTTATAGGTATTTGAGGTGATTGTGGGGGGAGGAATTTCCTGCTTCTACTCTGCCATATTGGCTCCACCCCCACGAATATGCTTCCTAAACATAAAATAGACTGGCCATGTAGTTATGGACTGGTAGTCACCTTTCCCTCTATACTCAGCTGTACCTCACTGTTGACTGACTCATTGAGAGATCCAGAAAAGGTCAATCCATGGCCTTGTTCATGAAGGTGTGAATCCCTCTGATTTTTGTAGGGAATGTATACTGTAGTAAGATTAAAAGGGATGAAAAGTACATCATGCAAGTTGTAGATGTGATAGACCCTGCCAACTTTGGGTGCTCAACCCCTAGTCTATCCTAAATATACCAAATAGCCAGATCAAATAAAGAGTGTGTAACAACTTTTTCTTATGGGTCTTGTGTTGTCTGTAGTCATATAGGGAAAAAAAAATGAAAGTTGTGTCTCAAGCAGTTAAGAAAGGCTAATCAGAGAAGCTGCACATTCTGTACTGTTTTCAGCTGTGATATTCTTTGTGAGGTGAAGTATCAGGGCTATATCTTCAGTAGTCCCCATTTTCTTGGGGATTTGGGACTTGAGGATTTAGTAATGTAGGTCAGTTCAGGTAGAATGTTGCTATCCAAAGACTAAGGCAAAACAGGACAAAACCAAACTTGAAAAAATAAAATGTTGACTGGCTAGACATAAAGGGAGGGGTAGGTAACTCACTTAAAAAGTTACTTTGGCAAGAAAAAAAAGATAAATATTGTTACATATCCTGTAGGTCATTTGAATTATTCATAATAACTGGGTTTTCCATGGCCTTTTTAATATTCCAGGAGCTCATATGGATATTTAAGTTGCCATGTGTTCTGTCTGAGGAGAGGGGGCCCCTGGAGCCTTGAATAAACACAGTCTTCTTATCTAAAAGTACATATCCATGGCAGCTTTGTTTGGTTTCTTAATGCCTTGAAGAAAGCAAGGACATAAAGATGTATTGAAATTCTGCATATTTTGTCCCTGACTTGAATATGGGATGGATATGTTTGGGATGAGAGGACTTTCACCTTTTTCCTGTTCCTAGGGGTGGGTGGGGGTGCCCTAGCCCATGAGGCTCTCATGAGATTCTTCTATTTCTTTGTCAGTCCTTCATTAAACAACTTCCTTTCTCCTCATCATATTAAACACCAAAATTATAAAACAAAAATTAAATCTCTGTCTCTGTCTATCTCTTTCTCTCCCCCTACATACTCCATATATACTAAACGCACATACACACAGACACACAGACACACACACACAAATAGAATTTATATACCATGTATATACTATACACACATATATAGTATAACAATATATATGTGTGTGTGTATATATATATATATATGGGTTATATATTACATATATTCTATGCATACACATATACATAGGCACACACACAGACATACATATATAGGACCACTTATTGATATATTCTCATCAGAGTTGCTTTGAGGTACAAGTTGGACTCACTGGCCCCAGTAGTCATTTTCAATATAGGCATCTAGTTCTCTGATTCTGTAAACATTTCTGATTTTTACAGAGGGATCATAATGGAGTAGGTTGTTTGCAACTCTTGTATATCTCTCTTGCCCTCAATCAGGGCTGAGGAAAACCCAATTCTTGTATACAGTGCTTTCCTCATTAGCAGTTCTATAGGATAATCAGTCAGTTGATTCCAGCTGCTGGGCCAGGGACGTCCCCTTGAAGAAGATGGGACTTGAGGTGAGTCTTAAAGAAGAGCAGAGGAATGGAAGGGAAAGGCTTCTATGCATGAAAAAGAGCTGGTAGAAAGGCCAGAACAAAGGAACTGGCCTGTTGTATGGAAGGCTGGCCAAGTAAACCAGGAGTGCTAGATCATCAAGTGGAGGGAGAGGACAACCTGGAAGATGCTCTAGGGAATGACTGGGAGAAAGGAAGGACATAGGAGGGAATGTAGTAAGTGGATGGAGTGGAGGGAAAAGGCAAAGTGCAGGACTATCGAGATAAGAAGAGACAGGTTATAAGGAACTTTCAATGTCAAGTATAGGATTTTATCTTTTATCCTGGAAAGAAGAGGGAGCAATTGAAAGTCCTTGCGTACTGGGGTGCCATGGTCAGATAAGTGACAAAGTCAGTCACCTTGGAAGCTTAATTAAGGATGGGTTAGAAATGGGAGAGATTGAGATGGTGATACCTGCCAGGAGGCAAGGCCTGAACTCAGGTTGTTGCTGGATGAGTACCTAAATGAACTCTTTGAAAGCAAGGTCTAGGTCCTCCCCCCCGCCTCCCCCCCCACCTTTCTTAATACCGTCTAATCTCAGAACATTGGTTGTCACATGGTAGATATTTGATAAATGTTTTTTGATTGACTGACATCTATGAGAGATGTTATGAGGGCACAAATGGCAATATTTGGCAATGGATTGGTGTCTGAGACAAATGTGGTGGAGGAGTTGAGCATGAAATTGAAGGCATCAGCCTGTGTCACTCAATGAATGGTGGTGGTGTCAGCTGTAATAGTGATACATGGAAGACGGGAGGGTTTGAGTTCTGGACAAAATAAAGTTGAAATGTCCCAGGAGTCGTTGGTGATTCAAGACTAGAGTTCAGTAGAGCACATGGGCATGCTTATGTAGAGTTGGGAATCCTCTCCATAGAGATACATGGAGCCGTAGCCATGGGAACAGATAAGATCACCAAATGGCATCACAGAGAATAAAGTGAGAAAAGAGTCTGGGATGAAGACTTGGGGGCACCCCAGTCAGCAACATTGAAGAAAAACCAAGGTGATGTCAGACATGCAGCCATGGGCTTTCTCCATGTAGTCTTAGCGCTTAAAGGAACACTGAGCCACATGGACATCTTATCTAAGGCTATCATAAACATGTGGGGAAGGCACGTGTAGATCCATGTAGCACTCCAGCTGATTGCCACTCAGTGCAGGAGTATAACACAAAGGCAGACCCATACCAGGAAGGTGCTTCTGCCACAAGTCAAATTAACTCTCCTTATGATCTGGAATCTCAGAGAGATCTCTTTTTTTAGAAAATTGCAAGTGTTTGAGGGCACATGAGTTGAGCAAAGTTGATAAATCTACCAGCATTAGTGGCAGATTTTCCTTTTCCTTTGATTAGCACCCAAAGACCATGTAACCCCACTCTTGCCACAGGAATGACTGGGCAATGCAGACCATGGGGAGAGGTTCTTCCATGCATGAAGTGCTTCTTTGGTACATACTAATACATTACTGATAAATGTGAATTATTGCAAAGCAAAGAAAATGGAGTCAGAAAATATATATATAATATCCATAATGTAAATTTTAAAAAAAAGAAAGAAAACAATCCAAAGTGGACATTATGACATTATAATAACTAACCTTGGCCTCAAAGAAGAGACCGAGAAGGCATTCCACTCTGCAAAGGTGGTGGAATATGGGTTAGGAATATGGCATATATGTTTCACCTTGTAAAGATTTGGTTAGATTTCTTGAGCCATTTTATTTTTCTGTTTTTAATTATTTGTTATAAGGAATGGCTCTGTGCAAGACAGAGAAACATATGAGGAAATGCAGGTGATACAAAACTAGAAAATCTTACTTAGACATATCCATTTATTAAAAAGCAGCAGTTTTAAGACTATTGGATTAGACCCTTTGGGGTCTGTTTGGAAAGGTTCTTGTGTAATGGCATTGATCCTTTCCCTGGAGGGGGGGTGCATGCTGAGTAACTGAGAAGACACAGGGAAATAGGTAGAACCAGAAAGAGTTTCTCATCAGGGACTTGGTACTTAACATAGGAAACCAGAGACCGAATTAGAGCTGGAATAGTGGGAGGGAATGGTGCATGAAAAATATCCTGGCTCCCTGCCATCATCCAAAATAGATCATAAAATTAACTTAAATTCCCTTGAGTGGCTTTTAAATAAATCTCCTCACTGGAAGCATCTCTGAGGATATTTGGTGACTTGGGATGTGGCTGAATGTGGCCTTTTGACAGGGACCCAAGCAGAAGATGTTGCCAGGTATATATTTTATCCAGAGAGCTTATTTTAATATGCTCTTTCTTCTGCTCTATAAAAGGTGCAGTCTTCTTCATAAAGATTAATATCCGGTACCAGAAAAAGAACCTTCCAATCTTGTAGCCTGTGGGTACTGATTCATTCTGCCAGTTTCAATCCCAACTAATATTCTACCTAAACCTACCAGTTGGGACAGGGCAAAGAAACATCCACCTGGAGGAAGTCTACAAGAGGGTACAAGTGAAAGAGAGAATGCCGGGGAGAGAAGACCACAGAATCATGGGACTAGTGTCCACTTTCATCCCTTCAGCTCATCCAGAGCTAGGCTGGCCCCAGAGCCAATGAAACCTCTGAGCCAGTCCTTTGGAGTATCTTCTTCCAAACTGGAGTTTGGATAGCACTGAGGGTTTTTGCTATATCGGTGCAGGGAGATTTGTGGAACAATTGAAGGGTGTAAGAAAGCACATTCAAGACGCAAAAACCTGATCTTCATAGATTTTCAAAGCCCCATTTCCCGCAGCCGTTTTCTGATAAACAATGAATAAGCCCTTTTAGACTCATTTCCCCCATAATTGCTCTGAATTAAGGAAGTCTTACACTGTGCATTAAAGCAATCAGGTACTTAGGTAAAAAGCATCTTTGGAGCACCCTAGGTCTCCTTAGCTTACAATTGTCACCAACTCCCACCTGTGGAGGGGCCTGGAAATGAGGGACCTTGCCTAGGGAGCACTCACAGTCTGGATTTATTGAGCTTAATGGGTATTTAGTAGGCACTGGGAATGCAAAGCCTAGCCTGGAAAAAGTGCCTTGCCTTCGGCAGTTTCTATTCTCCTGGGGTCTGCCCTTGACATCACTGGAGGAGGGAAAAGAGCACTGGCAGTCAGGGCTATCAGGAGAGGTTTCCTGGAGGAAATGGCACAGGAGGTGATACCTCTCTCATTCATGATATGGGTCAATTTTTGTTTCTTTGTCTGATATTTACCTCCATATTGACACAAAGAGAAAAGGCTGGAGGTTGGACCTTGATTTTCTTGGCAGAGAGAGCTCTCAGTAAGAAGTTACCAGTACAGGGGAAGCTAGGTGGTACACTGAATAGAGTGCTGGCCCTGGAGTCAGGAGGACCTGAGTTCAAATCCAGCCTCACTTAACACTTACTAGACATGTGACCATGGGCAAGCCACTTAACCCCAACTGCCCTGACATCCCCCCTGCAAAAAAAATAAAAAAAAAAAAGAAGAAGAAGTTCCCACTACCATGAAGGCTGGCATCTTTTCTTCAACTTATGCTTGCATATCAGTCACTGAAAGCGCAAGAGCTTGGAGGCTTGTCCAAGGTCCCAGTCTAGCAAGGGGCAGAGATGGGCCTTGGCCAGAGGGCTTCTGTGCACACTATGCCTATCTGACTGTACACGTGTTCAAATACATAAACATGCAAATTATCATGGGCTACATGCCATGGGACTAACATGCCTCAAGAGAGGCCTACTGGACATCTGACAGCTTACCTAACATTGGTTGACTAGGAGCCTGCCTTGGCTCTTCATAAGTCTTCTTCCTTAGATTTTTCATGAGAATTTCCCTTACATTTTAAGCCTTGCATGAGGAGAGAGACTTTTTTCAGTTTATCACACAGGGACTTGTGAACAGAGAAAGGTTTTAGGGAGATGGTATCTAGAAAAGTGAATTTGAGGCCCTTGTGCAATTCAGTAAAATAGAGAAAGCATTAGATTTTAAGTTAGGAGAATGAGTTTCTAGAGTTGCCTGGGTAACTTAATCTCTCTAAGCCTCAGTTTACTAATTCTTACTATATGGAAAATAGCCCCCATAGGCATCACATATAGCACTGCAAACTCACATAAAGTGCTGTGGAAATATTAGCTATCACTAGAGTATGTGTGTCGTTATATGTTGTTTATGTATACATACCTATATATGTGTGCATGCATGCATGCATTTTTGTTTATATGTTCCACACGAAGGGGCAGGGTTCAAATCACCCTACTTCACTTGCATTAGATCCATTTATCACTCAGTTATTCCTTAGGTATTAAGATGGCCTAAATATCTCCCCAGGCATGACAGAAGGCCTGTTTAGATTTGCTGGAGGGCACCCTTATGTGACTTATATAAAAGCAGGGAGCTAGGTCAGAACCCAAGAGATTTGAGTGGAAAAAATCCAAGAGAAAACATTGAAGAAAAAGTCCTAAGAAGGAATCATTTGAGAGAGAGAAAGAGAGAGAGAGGAGTACCCCAGTCTCAGCTCAGCTCAGCTCTTCTCACCACCTATGGCTTTGGCTGGAGTAGCAGCTTCTGAGGTTTGAAGGGTCAGATTGATTGGGGGTTCGAATTTCCCCCATTAATATTGATTCAATCAATCAACATTTATTAAGTGCCTACTACATGCCAAGTACTGTACTAAGGCATTGGATATATAAAAAGATACAAAAGACAGTCCATGCCCTCAAGAAGCTGACAATCTAATGGGGGAGGAAACAAAAGAGAAACTTATACAAACAAGCTATATCAGGGAAAATAGGAAATAATTAACAGGGAAGGCACTGGAATTTAGTGAGGTTGGGAAAGGCTTCCTGTAGAGGATAGGATTTTATTTTATTTTATTTTATTTTTTTTTAATTTTATTTTAGTTTGCATCATTCATTTCCACAAGATTTTGAGTTACATATTTTCTCCCCATCTTTCCCCTACCCACCACCCCAAAACAGCCATCCTAGTGTATGCCCCCTCCCCCAGTCTATTCTCTCCTATGACTTCCCCCCTCACCCATCTGACTTTTTGGTAGGGCAGGATGGCTCTCCCAACCACAGTGCCTGTGTATCTCAAGTTCCAGCTGGATGTAGTTAATAATAATAATAATAATAATTGCATATATATATATAGATATATATTTAAACATTTGATTATGGAACTTTAGATTCTAGATTCTTTCTCTTCCTCCCTCGTCACCCACCCCCACTGGAAAGACAAGCAATCAAATACAGGTTGAACATGTGAAATTACGCAGAACCTCTCCATAGTGAGCACAATGTGAGAGTCTGATTACATGTCCCTTCTTCCTAT
>JAQQSU010016767.1:0-10859 GCA_028627135.1 Pseudochirops cupreus | reverse complement strand
AACTGGAACTTGAGATACACAGGCACTACAGTTGGGAGATCCATCCTGCCCTACCAAAAAGTGACATAGGAGAGAATAGACTGGGGGAGGGGGGACACACTGGGATGGCTGTTTTGGGGTGGTGGGCGGGGGAAAGACGGGGAGAAAATATGTAACTCAAAATCTTGTGGAAATGAATGATGCAAACTATAATAAAATTTAAAAAAAAAAGAAAAAAGAAAAAGGTAAGAAAGAAGGAAGAGACATCGGTATACTCCAAAAGTGGGACCCATCACAAAGAACAAGGATAGGGATGGCAGAGGGGCAGGAATAACTCTCTGAACACTTGGAATAAAACCCCACAGGGCAATTCAACTTGCTTCTCTTGGGGATTTGGGGCAGAACCAAGGGAAGCAGGACACTAATTGTTTTTCTAATATTTAAAAATATAGAGCTCCTTGCCTGTGCAGTTTTTCCTGGTCCAACTTCAGGACAAGAATCAAATATCCTCCATAGTACTGAAGTCTCAAGTTGTGTTACTAGTGGGTCCAGGTGAAGTCTCAGTTTCTAAAGAACCAGAAGCAAGAGCAAAAGAGTCAGTTACCAGAATAACACATTTTAAAAATTAAAAAAAAAAAAGAACAAAAGCAAAAGCTCAAGGGAAGAAGACTATTTAGAGACAAGAAGCAGTGAGGTGTCGAGAAAGTCAAAGAGGGAGAGTAGAACCACATTCCTACATCAGAGGACAGACAGTTCAAAGAAAACAGTTATCCAGTAAGTTCTGTGCATTAGCAAAGAGTTCTCATATAATTCATCGCACTGAGAGGTGAGTAGATTCAGACACTTTCAAACTGTCCTCCTGGTTCCTCCAAATCAGTTCTTGCTGCCTATGTTTCTCATTTAGAAAAGAACTGTGTTGGAACTGTCACGAACAGCATCATAGTTAGATTATAGGGTCAGCCCTAATCAAACTCATGATGCCCTTTGGAATGTTCTCCTGCTGCTCTCTTACGAAGTTCAGAGGGAAATATAAACAAGCATGACAGCTTTGAAAGTTAACACCCAGATTTTATGCCCTCTCTCAAATTCTTTGTCTGTCTGTCTCTCCTCTCTCTCTCTCTCTCTTTCTCTCTCTCTCTCTCCCCCTTTCTCTCTCTCCCTCTCTCTCTGCCTCTCCCTCTTTTTCTCTCTTCCTCTCTCTTCTTTCTCCCTCATCTTTGTTTTTATCTCTAGCTATGCCCTCTGTCTCTCATTTGTAAAATACAAGATTTTTAAAAATAAAAACATAGATTGGAAAAGACTTTGAGAGTGATATGTTTAGAAACAAAATGATATTTCAAAATGATACTCCCATACATCAAGGGCCCATGATTTTGTTGTCATGCATAATTCTTATACCAGTGCACCTCACAATTCCTGGATGCCTTAATCTTTAAAAGTTGCTGTAATTGAAAAATGCAGCACTCTGAGGCTAACCTCAGAAGCAGCAGTGAAACCAGCATTATTGCTTATTTCAATAAATTATTCAAGAAATCACCATTTCTTGGGTTGTTTTGAGACTCACACTCACAATTTTTCTTCTTCAGTTTCAATGTCAATGGGATGGGCCAACGTTTGACCAAAACAGAATACACTTCCTCAGGGTCTTAGTTATAATCTTTGTAAACTTCTGTAGCTAAAAAATTAATTAGAAAGGAAAGATGGAGGGAAGGAAGGAAGGAAGGGAAAAAAGAATGAAGGAAGGAAGGAAGGAAGAAAAAGAGGATAAGAGAGAAAGAGAGAAAGAAAGACAGAAAAAGAAAGCAAAAAAGTGCTAGAAATAGAATTTTGTGTTCTGACTGAAAGGGAATGACTTTTATTTATTCAAACAATATTCAGAAAATATTGTCAAATGTCAAGGAATTCTACAAATCATTCTATCTATTTTAATTTCAACTTTAATTAAATGTCACCAACTAATAGACAGCACCTATATATTCAGCTTCTGAAGATTTATTATTCAAATGTTTCTGCTCTTTTTGGGAAAAGTATGTGATTTTGAAAGTGGGGGGAAGAAGGGGAATTAGTCAGAGGAATAAGGCATTCCCTGCCTGGTGCCTAGTTTTTACTTTCCATACCTGTAAATAATAAATAAGTAGACCCTGCATTTCATGAGGTCTGGTCATTAATGAAGATTAATACATGATTGTTGAGTGCACATTTCAAGCCGTGTTCTTACTTCTCTTCATTGCCTTAAATTCAGATGCCTCCCTTCCTACTTTTCCAATTAGCTAATGGACCTGAAAGTCTTTTTAAAGTATAAAAGAATGCTATGTATAATAAAGACAATGTTGTATTATGGACAGAGGGCTAACTTTGGGGTCAGGAAGATTTCAAGTCCTGCTTCTTATATACAATATATGACCATCATGGGCAAGTTACTTAACCTCTGAGGGTTACCAGCAAGTGTCTAAGACTATATGACTGTAAGATACAGATGAACTCTGTTTTGGTATGCATCATTTTGACCTCAAGAGTTCATCATACCAATAAAATGATAGGTCCAGACAAAAAAAAAACTCATAATAATACTTAATTTTTAAAAAAAAGAATATAACTTTTCTGTAATATTCTAAGATTTTTGCAAAGCACTTTGCATAAATCATCTCTTTTTTCCTTACTAGAAACCTGTGGTATTATTATCTGGTTACAAATTAGTAATATAGAATAGAGTGGTGGATTCATGGAAGAGATTAGGCACATCAGTTATAGTAGTAAATGACCATATTAAACTAGTATTTGATAAACCCAAAGACCCAAGCTTTTGGGACAGTAAATCACTATATGAGAAAATCTATTAGGATAACTGGAAAATGGTATGGCAGAAACTAGGGATAGACCAACATCCTAGACTGTATACCAAGATAAAGTCAAAATGGGTACCTGATTTAGACATAAAGGGTGATACCATAAACAAATTAGGGGAACAAGAAATAGTTTACCTGTCAGAACTATGGAGAGAAGAATATATGACAAAACAAGAGATAGAGAGCATTACTATATGTAAAATTGACAATTTTGATTACATTAAATTAAAGAGGATTTGCACAAATAGAATCTATGCAACAAAGACCAGAAGGAAAGCAGAAAGCTAGGAAACAATTTTTGCAGCAAATGTCTGATAAAGGCATTTCTCAAATATATAGAGAACTGAGTCAAATGTATAAGAATACAAATCATTTCCCAATTAATAAATGGTTAAAGGATATGAAAAGACAGTTTTCAGATAAAGAAATCAAAACTATTTCCAGTCACATAAAAAAATGCTCTAAATCACTTTTGATTGGATAAATGCAAATTAAAACAACTATAAGATATAACCTCATACCTATCATATTGGCTGATATGACAGAAAAGGAAAATTATAAATGTTGCAGGGAGTGTGGGAAAATTGAGACACTATAATAATACAATTTGGTGAAGTTGTTAACTGATCCAATCAATTTGAAGGACAATTTGGACTATACTCAAAGAACTACAAAACTGTGCATAACTTTGGATCAAACAGTACTACTACTAGGCCTGTATACCAAAGAGATCAAAAGAGGGAAAAGGACCTAATTGTACAAAATATTTATAGCAGTTCTTTGTGTGGTGGCAAAGAATTGGAAATTGAATGGCTGAATAAGTTGTGATATACAATCATAATGGAATATTATTGTGCTGTAAGAAATAACAAGCAGGATGATTTGAGAAAAAAACTTGGAAAAATTTACATGAACTGATACAAAGTGAAGTGAGCAGAACCGTGAGAACACTGTGTACAGTGACAGCAATATTGTATGATAACCAACTGTGAATGACTTACTATTCTCAGCAATACAATGATCCAAAGCAATTCCAAAGGATTCATGATGAAAAATGCTATGCACACACAGAGAAAGAATCGGTAGAATCTGAATTCAGATCCAAACAAACTATTTTTCATTTTATTTTTTTCCCATTGATTATTTTTGTTCTGCCTTCTTTCACAACATAACTAATGTGGAAATATGTTTTGCACAACTGCATATATATACCTTATATCAAATTTCTTACTGTTTCAGGGAGGGAAAAGGGTGTAGGGAGGGAGAAAATTTGAAACTCAAAATTTTTAAAAATTAATATTTTAAATTGTCTTTATGTGTAATTGGGGAAAATAAAATATTGTTTAAAAATAAACAAATGAGCATACAGACACTCAAAAAAATTATGACTTGCCTTTGATGACACAGTTAATAAATGTCTGGAGCAGAATTCAAACCCAGATCTTTGCTAACTCTAAGTCCAGCACCCTTTGCCACTACACATCTCACATGAATGGTAAGATAGGATTACTGGTTTGCTGTTGTCAGAGAGCATGGATGTGACTACTGCTGAAGACTGTTCAGATGCACTCATTCTGTTTCAACAAAAATTTAAAGAATTGACAGGTGTAAAATTTAGGACTTGAAAGAATAGAAGACTTTCATTATGTCAGCACCTAGGCTAATGTTATACAGTTGTTTTCCAGTCATGTCTGGCTCTTCATGACCCCATTTGGAGTTTTCTGGACAAGAATACTGGAGTGGTGTGCCATTTTCTTCTTCAGCTTATTTTACAGATGAAGAAACTAAGGCAAATATGGTTAAGTGACTTGGAGAGGGTCATACAGCTAGTACATGCCGAAGGCCAGATTTAAACTTGGGAAAACGAGTCTTCCTTTATCTAGGCCTGGCACTCTACCCAGTACATCACTTAGCTGCCCAGTCTAACATAGTACCTTACCTGTTATGGGGGGTACTCAACTTGTTGAATTTGTTTTCTTCTTGCATCTTCTTGCTCAAACTCATCCATCTATCAGCCAACAAACATTAATTAATTTATGCACTGGAAGGCAACTATTGATCTAGAGAGCTAGCCAATCTTTGTCTGAAGTTCTGGACTCCACATAAGCACTCCTGCTGCCAACAAAAATGAAAATACTGAAACCATCACTGAGGTGAAGGAACTAAATCCAGAGTGAAAAACTATGATATTTTGAAAACATCCATCTAGGACACAATATCTTCACTGCAAATGGCTAAAAGAGTCCCTTTTAGAAAAGTACTAAATGGGGCTTTGTCTAGCTACTCCAACAGTGACAGAGATGCATTGATATCAAGAGACTCATTAAGCAAAAGGTTGTACTAACTCTGAACAAGCATTGTTTGAGGAATCTAGTTTCTTACTCAAAAGGAGCAAGTGCCAGGAAAAACAAACTCATGAAAAAAGAAAAAAAACATGAAGGAAAAGTTGAAAAAATATTCTTCAGAGGGATATTGGGCTTAAAAAAAAAAGTATGGGGAAGAGGAAAGCCTTTGTTTAATTATTTTTTTTGTTTTTGCTTTTTGGAGGGGGGAAGGCAGGGCAATTGAGGTTAAGCGACTTGTCCAAGGTCACAAGGCTAGTAAGTGTTAAGTGTCTGAGGCCAGATTTAAACTCAGGTCCTCCTGACTCCAGGGCCAGTGCTCTATTCACTGTACCACCTGGCTGTCCCTTCATTTAACTATTTTTAAGGAAAGAGGAAGCTGAAAAAAAATTAGCAGCTATTTTCTCCTAAGCCTACTTTCTGTCTATCACTTCAGAGTTCACAGTAACTATGGAAGATAGCATCAAGGAAAAGCATCCTGTTGGATGTTAGTGAACATGTTTAGTCTTAAAAAACATAAATAAGCCTATAGAAATGCATGTTCAGCAAATTAGTGTGCTCTAGATCCACGCCCTGAGACTTGCCTAATACCAAATACTCTATCCCTAAAATTCAGGCCTCATCTCCTGCTTCACCCCTTGAATTTTGTATAATCCTGGTTTTGTCTTGACATAAATCTCATCAGACATCAATACTGAATCTGAGCATTTCCATCTATGATACACTAGTAATGGCTTCTAACTCAAGCACCACTATTACAGCAGTTTCTTTCAATTCCAAGACACTAATCTCCTCTTGCTTATGCTACAATTCTATCTCATTCAAACCCACTTCTAACACAGGAATAAAATAGCTGAAACTTCTCTTTTGAGCCTCTATTTTCCTCTCACACTAATTTCATTGGCTAACAAACTAATTATTGCTAGCATATTAAGGAGTGATTTCACTTTATTTTGTTACCTCATCAGGAATATTTTCCTTTTAAGATGTGATTCTTGGAGATACAAAGCTATACACCAAAGAAATTAATCATCACTAATGCTAACAATTTCAGAGGCTACACGTAGCAAAATAATTGAGAAACTTGGGGAGTGAGGGCAGAGCCAAGGTGATGGAGTGAAGTGAGCATTTCTGCCAAATTTTTCCAACATATACTTCTAAATAACTTTTTAAAAGTATATCAAACTAAATTCTGAATGGTAAAACATTTAAAAAGTCACACTGGGTCATTTTTCCAGCCCAGGGCTACTTAGGAGGACAGAAAGATAGGGCACACAGACTGTGGGACATGGCTGAAAGCATGGTCTCTGAGCAGAAATAGCATGACCAATGGGTATTCAAGTGATGGCAGCAGCAGCAGCAGCAATGCACAGCACCAAGAGAAAGTTAGGGGCCTATCTAAGATAAGATCCAAAATCAAGAAATAAGCTGGAAAAATGAGCAAACAACAAAAACAAAAGAAATGACCATAAAATTATTATGATGAGAGGGAAGTTCAGGATACAAACTCAGAAGATGATGATTTGATTTGAAATTTTCAATGATTTGAAAACATCTACAAGCAAATCTTCAAAGAAAATGCAGATTGGACACATGCCCAAGAAGAATTTCTAGAAAAACTTTTTTTGGGGGGAAAAAAAGGTATTTTTTAAAAGAGCAAAAATGATATTAAAAATCAAATAAGAGTGGTAGATGAAAATTGGGAAAAGAAATTAGATCAAAGCAAGAAAATTATGAAAAGAGAATTAATTGCTTAGCAAAAGAGACACAAAAGAATACTAAAGAAAATTACTCCTCAAAAATCAGAATTAGACAAGCCAGAAGGCTACTGTAAGAGTCCAGGACAAAAATGATGAGGGACTGAACTGTATGAGTTAGTAAGAAGAAGAGTTATATGAAAGAGAGAGAGATGCTGTGGAAGTAGAAATGACAAAATTTGACAACAGATTAGATATATGGAGGGAGAGTTAAGTAAGGACTCAAAGACAAAACTGAAAATGAAACCCTAGGTGACTTTAAAGATGATGGTTCCCTCTATAATAATAAAAAGGCTGGGGAGAGGAAAGGGATTGGATTGTGGGAGTGAGTTCTATTTTGAACATAGTAAGTATTAGATATCTATGGAAAATCCAATTTGAGATATTCAGTAAGCAGCTGATGTGGGGTCATAGCTTAAAAGTGAGAGTAGGACTGTATATATAGATTTGAGAATCATTTACAAATCACTGACTTGCAAACATAATACACAAGTGAATAAAAGAGTTGCCAAGAATATGTTATGTGAGGTGTAAAAGAATAAAGGTCATTTCCACCCAGGAGAATTAGGAAATGCTTCATGGAGAAGGTCATATTTCAGTTTAGATTTAAAGGATTCATATTATTTCAATAGGTGAAAGAATGACATGAGAAAATGTACAGAAGTGGAAGAAGACAAGAAATGAATGGAAGATGCAGAGTAGTAGTTCAGTTCAGCTAACATATAGAACAAATCGAAGGGAAAAGAATAAGGCAATGCTAAAAAGATTTTTGGCCATTTTGGAAAATAATTTGAAATTACGCAAATAAAGTGACTAAAATGTCCATACCCTATGACCACAAAGAGATCATCAATAATAAGAAAGTCTTCATAAACATTAAAATATTTATAGCAGCACTTTTTTATGAAAACAAAGAATTGGACACAAAGTAAATGCACATTGATTGGGGAATGGCTAACAAATTGTTGAACATGCATGTAAAGGAATATTACTGTTTTAAGACATGAAAAATAATGCATAGAATACAGAGAAGCATGGAAAGATCTATATAAACTGATGAAAAGTTAAGTAATCAGAGCCAGGAACATAATAAACATGACTAAAACAATTTAAATGGAAAAAAATGATTACAAAACTAATCAAAAATAAGTTACAAAAAATAAGCATGGCTCCAAAGAAGAAGTACGAGAAGACATTTCCATTCCTATATAATTGGAAATCAGTAACTACAGTACATTATACGTATTTTTGGATTTTATATAATATTGATCAGTTTTGCTGAATTTTTTTCTCTTCTTTTTCTTTATTTTTTGTCTTTTAAAAATTTATTTGCTTTATGGGGTGATTTTGGAGGGAAAGAGGAAAGAATGACAAAGTAAATCAAGAAATAGTTGGTTTTATATAAAGAAGGCAGCAATAAAAAAATTATTTTAAACAAAAAAGAAAAATTGGCTGACACTGAATTGTGCCTTTAAAGTTGACTGAGGAATTTGATTATTATATAGTAAGTGAAAGGAAGACATAAAAGAGTTTTGATTAGAGGAGTGACATGATAAATTTGGTTTTGGTGTGAATTCAAGAAATAATTATTGAGCACACATGCTAACACTGTGGTAAGCACAGAAGATAGAAAGACATAAATGAAAGAGGCCATGCCTTCAAAGTGCTTACTTTCTACTGGGAGGAAGAGGTTAAGTCACTGTATCAGCAAGCACCCTAGCATACCCAGGGCAGCTGCTAGCACAGGTTCTTAGATATGCTTTTCTAAAGGAAAGCAACTCAAAAAGGGTTAACAATCTTACTTTAATCAGTCAAACATATGTCATTTACCTAGTTCAGGGGGAAAAAATCAGCACCCTGAACTTCAGAGAATACAAACAGAAGTTACAAGCAGACAGAGAAACAGATCAGCAGATGGGCTTCCAGTCATCTGACCATTACAACCATACCTATTCAGTCACCAGAGAGGGAAGCACCAACATCTGGGTTTTTCAAAGCCAGGGAGCTGAACGACTTTCTAGAGTCTCATCTGGCCAAATCACACGACTCTTTCCAAAGTGAGCCCCAAAGCAAAAACACATCAGGGTACATATAGCCTTCTCCTGGATCAGAGAATGTCACAGCCCTCTTGACCCACTGCCCAATCACAAAGTAATAAGGTGTGGGCATTCCTGAAAAACAAGCCTCCCACCACAGGCTCCATGTGACCACATTCACCCTATTAGGAGGCAGAGTATACTTTCAAATCAGGGAAGGTTCTCAGAGCCACTTAAGCCTATCAAAGGGCCTAGGGGCCGGGAAGATCTTCAGATTCCCATAACAGTCACGTACACAGATAAATATATATGAGTACTTGATGAGAAGGGGATCTGGGACTACATTAGGAAAGCTCCCTCAAGAAAGTGACCATTTCATGTTACTTCTGAGAATTGAAAGAAGATTGATCTTCTAAAATGTATAAACAAGTATATTACCGGTATGAGGGATGGTTCCTGTGAATGCCTGAAGTAAGAAGAGATCATTTGGAGTTTAGAGAATAGAAGTAATTCAGTTTACTAGAATACAGAGTACATGAAGGTGAATATAAAATAAGGTTAGAAAGGTAGGTTGGAGACAAATTGCATGTAATTCTAAATACCAGCTTTGATTGCTTGTATCTTATAGCAGAGGGAGTAGAGAGCCACTGAAGTTTTTTGAGCAAGAGAATAACATGATCAGACCCTTGCCTTAGGAAGATCATCTTGGCAGCTCTGTGGAGACTAGAGGAAGGTCAGCTCTTCCTCAGAGACTAGAGCAAAAGAAGACATAATCTAAACAAATTTAAAGACATTGGGAGAGATGATAAACTTGTGCTTTTTTTCCTGGCAAAATTAAAATCATCTTCTGAGAAAGGATCTAATGGCCTTAAAGGGAAAGGAAAGGGTTGGAATAGGAGAGAGTATTAAGAAAAGTCGATTAGAGGAGAAGAAAAGGCTTAACATGTAACAAATGAGATTGGATAGTATGGATTTGTGGCAGTCCCTGACAACACAGTTGCATAACTTCCTAAGACAAAATTTAGTAGTCTGAGAGTAGGAACGTAGAAGGTGGAGGCTGAAAGTGGGTGATTCCAGGATAAGAACTGGGAGAGTGTCAACAGTAATAAATAAGAAACTCAAAAGTAGAGGACAAGTATAGCTGAACTACTTAACTATAAGGTCAAGACTTTGAAGGGGAGGAGGTTGGAATAAGATTAGAGCAAAGGTATTGAATTGGGAGAACATGGAATGACAAAGGGTCATAAAATCATGGAGAGGATGAATTATAGATTTAGAATGAAAGAGATAGAAGGGGAGGTGGACAGAAAAGAGATTACTATTAAGGGGGTGAATTTTAGAGTTCAAAATTATAGAAATGGTATAGTTATGGGTGATAGATCTAAAGAATGACTACTTTGTGGGTGGCTATGTTGGAATAAAGATGCCAGTCATCAAAGTTGATGATGTTGATGACCTAGAAGGCCAAGGTGTTTGGGGAGTGTCAAGGTATCTAGTGAAGTTCCCAAGCTTGAGAAGAGGGGTTAAGGTAGAGAAGACTATGAAACAAATACTGAGCTCCTTGAGAAAGGAAAAAGAATTACCTAGAATCTGGTGTTTGAAAGTAGCAAGGACTTGAATGAGATGATATGGAAAAATGGAGTACACCTCAAAAGATAAGAGTGTTATTGAGCAATGGTGGCAAAGGGAATGTTTGCAAATAGCAGTAGGAGCAAGGAGGATACTGACTCTTCTTCTTGGACTGGTACATCTTTTTTTTTTAATTTTATTTTAGTTTGCATCATTCATTTCCACGAGATTTTGAGTTACATATTTTCTCCCCATCTTTCCCCTACCCACCGCCCCAAAACAGCGATCCCAGTGTATCCCCCCGCCCCAGTCTATTCTCTCCTATGTCTT